>WSFP011463946.1:0-18570 GCA_009831015.1 Picea engelmannii
TTTTTAACATTTTTTCTACGGTTCCTTCCATTGGTATTCACCTTCACTTCACGGTAAATTCCATTGGGAATTATGATTAAGACAAACCTTCTCTTGTTCTTGGAATCCTCTCCTCCCTTTCTCGAATACATCACCATCATGAAGCTCATACTTAAGATTATTCATTTATTTTTAGCATTATTTAACCACATTGGAGTTGAGCCATAAAGATTGAATACTTATATTTATTCACTTCCCCAAACCATTAGATTCTAATGGACACATTACATAATGATGCTACAAAATGAGCTACATAATGAGATGCTACGAAATGAAGTGCTACGAAATTAGATGCTACAAAATGGAGTGTTGTGGAATGATATGCTACATAATGGAATGTTATGGAATGGAGTATCACCGAAGTCGAAGCTATCAACATCGGGATCGAATTTTATCTATATTCATCTCCCCGACCATCTAAGTCCAAGGGACCCATCGGAGACCCACCTGAGTACAACAGACCCATCGGAGACCCATAGTTGGAATGTTGTAACCATTGGAGCGTCGAGTTGCAGAATGAGTCTGAACCATCGAAGTCCGATGAACTCATCAAAAAAGAAGTTGTTACGGAAAGGGAAGCTTTGGAATGATATACGAAATGGTGAGTTTTCGGAGTCTGACTCATCGGAGTGGTATGCTACGAAATGGCCCTACCATTGTAAAGTTTGATCCATCGGAGTTCGACTCATCGGAGTGGTATGTTACGGAATGGCCCGACCATTGTAAAGTTTGACCCATTGGAGTTCGACTCATCGGGGTGGTATGCTATAGAATGGCTCAAACATTGTAAATCCTAACCGTCAGAGTCTAGTACATCAAGGAGGAAGTTGTTGTGGAATGGTTAAATATGAACGACCCAGATTCACCCACGGACAAATCAAGGGTTATTGAGCATCGAACTTCAAACGAACATATCTTGAGCTACAGGTGTCGGAATCAAGCCCATGATACCTTGTTGGAAAGGTATCGAGATGAAGAATACATTGAGATAGGAATTCAGGCCAAAACAATGATGGAAAATCTCATAAAATGCAAAGAATAACATACCATGAATTTGGGAAAAAATTGACTATGCAAACTTCAAACAGTCATAACTGGAGCTACGTGAAATGAAATAAGGCCCACGATATCTCATTGGAAATATAGAAGAGGGAAGAACAACATGGTACAACTAGTATTGATAGATTGAAGGCGAAAATTTCTAGAAAATGTAGAAAACATAACAAACTCTAATTTAATTGGAAAATGGGCTATTCATGTTCCAACAGTCATATGAAGCTATAGGAGTTAAAATTGGACTTGCAAGAGCACACTGAAAGGCTGAGACATAGGAGAATAAGTTGGGATGATCTTATTCAACAAGTTAACACTAGAAACGCCCAAAATAACTTGAGGAGCAGAAGATAATGACAATGGGAAAAGTTAATAATATTTTTCAATGAATATCATCTGTAAACTTCCTTAGGGTGAAAATAACCACCCGGGAGTCTCTTCAGCTTCTGTTTGTAACTCCCACATGTTCATATTAGAAAATGTAAAAGAAATTCAATATGTAAAACGACAAATCAAAGGGAAAATGAAGTGAACAGTCACAAGAGTTATAGAGGACATGTTAGATGTAATAGTGGACTTTTGCCCAATGTATAGTCTGATAATAGTATTATTTTTTAATATATGAAGAGAAGAAGGCATTTTCGAAGTCATAACTATTTTCAAATTCTTGTGGGACTACTATACACATGTATTTTTCATTTGAGTTTTCTGAGTACTAATCATATGGACTATTTATGTGCTTAGTCTTTACAATTATCATGTTGTTGTGATTTATAATGAGTTCAAGAATGATGTTACAGATCTTGTCTTCAACTATTTCAGAAGATATTTGAAATATTAGTGCATCAACATATTCTTGGTTGTCATGAACTATTTTTGTTGTCAAGATATCACCTTAATTTGTGCTCATCTATTAGTTTTTCTTTCGTGCGATAGGTTAGAAGTGGTTAAGTTAGATTAGATTTAGAATTAATCAGAACTATTTGGTGGACAATTTATTGTCTTTCCCCTTTTTATTCTTTTAATTCTCAGTGGAAACTAGGCCCACATACTGGTCGAAAATGCTACACCAAACGATAGTAGGTCTAATTAGGACCAACCATTGGGTGTTCTCCCTTACCTGCTTGACAAACTATTTGGACCCGTCGACACTTGTCTTCTAGTGTTTCAGAGTGATTTTCGTTTCTTTTGTTCCTATATAAATCTATCAATGCACATACCAATTCATGCCACTGATGCTCTGCACTCGTGAATGTGTTGAAAAAGGTTGGAGGATCTATCTTATCATTGCAAATACATTTTTCTTAATATGTTGGAAGTAATTAGGAGAAGTGCGAATTTTTTTTGAAATCTATGTATCTAATATCGGATTTAAGTATCTTTTCCAAATTTGGTTTGTACTTCACGTCTTTTGCCAACAACTTTCTTTCTTGTAATTTTCCCTTTCTTATTTGTATCCACATGCAGGAAAGCACTTTGCCAATTATTTTTCGCACCGTTTTGAAGAACAAATATGTAGTATGATACAAGAAATCACCACTAGCATGTAGCAATTCCTATTTCATTATTTTCTGGTAACTAAATCTCTTAACAATGTCATCATCACACACATTCCCGTAGAAAAGGGTTGGAAAGTTCATCTCTTCTACGTATCTGTCCATGAATATTCCAAGTGGACGTTGTCCTTCAGCAAGTGCAACTTCAATGATCTTGTCCTGCAAATCATGGATGTATTGCGATTCTATGAACCCATTCACCAGTGTTTCACTAGGTCTCTCACTATCTGATTCTATCTCCATATCACTCTCACACTCATAATTTGTCTCTTCTATGCATTTTTTACCGTCTTATTCAAGAATATCAACCCATTCTTTGTTTATAGTGATGTTCCCGGACTTGTATAAAACTATGAACCACAATTATTTTAATCCTTTCATCACAATGTTCACACAAACTCTTCATGTCTTATATGCATTTTTGTATTGTAATCATCTTTGTAATGCAATTGGAATTGTCATTATTTCATCCATGAATTGTGGCAATAATTGTTTGACGATATCTATATGAATAGGAATGTTGATGATGAAGCTTGTCAAGCCCATTTGTGATCGTTTGTAGCCCCATTGTCTAATTTGTGCAAATGCAATTCTAAGTGAGACAAGTCTCTCCTCAAGTTTTGATAGTGTACTTGCAATTGGCAATGGCATGTTGCATCTTATCTGGTTTGGTGTTGCAAACCATGTCAACTTTTTATTTTCAACTGCTCTTTTGCAACTAATACATATCTTCTCATAAGAGATTGTTTTGTCACATGCACTTAATCTAAGATATTCTTTCTTCAATTCCTCGTTCAAGCATTTAATGTTCTTTGAAAAATGCAAATGTTCACGAATTGCACAATCATTTCTAGGTGTATCTTGGATGTATTTCACATATAATTGACATGCTTGTTTACATTGATATGCTCAACACATGAACATCAACTTTTTCTTTTCTGTCCAGGTTTTGCACTACATTGTATTTGTTTTAATTTCACATAGACCACACTTGCTCATTTATTTCCATGCCTTGTTGCATTGATTGAATCTTTGTCTTTTGCATCTGCATCCCTTTTCACCCCTTGATCAACAACAAACCTGCAATTGCATTTGTTTGTTTCACATGCCATCTTTTTTAGTCTATGGTAACCAGGTCTCTCAACTACAGGTTTCTTTGCTTTACGGCAACCCATTCCACCAAGTGCACTGTTGTTTGTTAATGTAATTCAATCGTCACATTGTGCATTGTGTTTATCTTGGTGTCTTCCCAGTGCATGTCCAGGAACCAATACATTTTCATGCATACTTTTGCTCAATGCCAATACTATATCTCTATCATGCTTGTTTCCATGTGTATTCATTATGCCCACTATGTGTTGGTCACAATGCTCAACGCATATTTCACTGTATTTCTCCCTTAACAATGGCTCATAGTGAACATGAATTGTTTGTGTTTCAAGTGACCATTTTGCTAACCATCATATGCAAAATGTATATCCTCGTAGCCCTCTCTCATTGTAATGTAGATTTGAAGATACAAACAAGTGCATTTTCGACAGATATATGTCAATGTTGTGAATCCCATGCAATTCGTACAAGAAATCGGATCCTAACTCAAGCTCATATGATTCCAATGTTTCTTTACCTCCATTGTCCAAACAAACCAAAAAATGATCTATTAATCCATTTCACAATTCAATGGAAGAGTAGCACAAATGCAAAAGGACGTGTAATGCATCAAACAAACAATCCCCAGGACTATATGTAAATGCATCCAATCTAAAAAGACAATTTCTATGTAGAACATGATCAATATTTCCATGGATAATGCACTGCCCATTGTTTTCATAGTTTTTAACATCTATTGTATCTTCCATGTTCCAGTTTATGTCATTTAGATGATGCTTAAGCTTTGTCTATAACATTGACCAACAAAAAGAACATAAGATATTAAATACAATCTCAAAGTAGCATACCTTATTTTTGTTATCGTTCAACTTTTATTTTCTTTGATACATATAGTTTCTGAAATAGTCTTTGACCAACTTAACCAACCCCTAAAAAAGAAAAATAACAAGCAACCACTAATTTTCCTTGGCATACATGTCACACCCCAAAAATATTTCATTTTACAGTTTGATCGAGAAATACAGGCAGGAACCCCCGATGGGGTGCCACCTATGCCTACACGTGTTTGATGTTCATGTACTCCCCTACCACTTACCCTCCATCCCAAGCGAGGCATTAATGCTCACACACTCTGCATCAATCGATTTCTCATGGGAAACGTTTCTCTAGTAATTCGACGGACGAGCTCCTCTCGTCAGCACAGTACCAACTCACAGATGGGCATTCTTTTCATCTTAATGTCTCATTCAATGGCATGGGGATTAATTTCCCCTTTCTCCCCCAATGACATCCTAGTCTTTTGGCACCTTCTTCCTTCCTTTGTCTCTACACACTCTGGCTTGGCCTTCCCTTTCACCCATCATTGTGTCTTTCACCCTATCATCAACTCCCTCTTAACCACCATGCCGAGAGAGAGGAAATCCTAAACGCGGACCAGCTTACTACCGCTACCTGGCTAATCGAGGGCATTTTTACACTCCTCCTTTACAATCATCTTTGTTCTATCCAGTCCCTGTCAAGACAAATTCAGGCACCTGCAACAACAATAAGAATGTGGAGAGGGATTTCCAGGCTGATCCTATGCAACAAAAGCACAATTCTCTAGCACCAGATTCAAGGGAAATAACATAATGGGATCCTCATGAGGGGCACTAGGGATTCCCAATCACAGAGGAGCTACCTCCAATGGCCCAACTATGGTTCAAGTAATTCCTCTAGCTTCCCCGACTGTGAATCCTTCATGCATGGACGATGGCTCTTCGTGACGTTTATCGAAGGAACAACTCCAACTCATCTTTGAATTGCATGAGGCAGTCTCATATCAAAATTTTCGCCAAGACATTATCAATCTCATAATGGATGCTCTTTTCAACTCCCTCTCAAGCGAGCCTACTCATTCTCGTTGTCCACTTTATTGTCAGCCTTTTTCCTTTGCTCCAGAGTGGAGACTTTCTGCTTCTAGTACCGATGGTATTTGATTTTTCGGTAGAGCCCTCAATGATCTATGTATGGCTTTTTAGATGGTTGCAGTTCTGCTCTCATAGGCTTGAGATTATGTAAGTACTCAGCCGACATATGTATGCTCTATAGAATTTTTGTTATTTTGTTAATAGATTCCAAGCTTGTTTTGGACAATTTCAATGTGTTATCACATATAGTTGTCAAGGGCAGCAGGTCGTCCAAATTTGTGGTCTGCATAGGAAGCGTCCGAGCGCAGCATGTAGAGCAGCTCATTTCAGGCTTAAAATACAAACAGGCAGGCTCAATTTTGCGATGATGGAGATCCCCTGTGAGAATCAGATTAGCGGCCCCCGGGTATTCAGAGTTTCAGAATTGCATGAAGTATAGCGCCATGAAAAGAGTTGAAGTCTCGAATGCCCAAAGTCCCGAAGTAGATCTCGACCATCTGAATCCAGACTGACACGCGTCATCAGATCTGTCACTTTGGGAGTTTTACTTCGGGAGTTTTGAAACGAGAAAATCGTCGAAGCACCTTTGAGATAGGCCCAAGGTCGCAGCCCGAGGTCACAAGCATGAAGGGGTGATGAAGAAGGAGTTGGCACATGAGGCTCGAGATTTCAAAAGTGCAAAAGAGGAAGGTCGTGGGTTTCATAGGACCTGCAGTAAAGAGTCCCCAACAACACACGACAGCCCCTGGGCATTTAGCCTCATTGTGATCCTGAGAAGAAGCAGTAAATGAAAAAGGAGTGGTGGTTGAAACTTCAACTCACTCCATAAATGGAAAGCATGGAGTGTTTGGTTGTAGAGACAGAGTATTCAACTAGAGGCACCCTCGATGGAGAGATTTTCCTGCAAAACACATAACTAAGTCCTGCACAGTCTGACAGAGCAGGCACCAACTGAAAACTTTAAATGCAGAGGTTCAAACACGCTCCCGGTGGTTGCAACATTTCTGAGTATATATAAGCAGTTTTAGTATTTTGTTAAGGTCGAATGGTTGAGCTAGGCTCCCTGATATTGTAATATTTTGATTGAGAACAACTGGTTCTCTGGTTATGTATTTGTTTTTTAGACATCTTGGTTAATCTAAGTTGGTTTTCTTACTCCATCTTATTTGCCTCTGATAATGAGAGAGTTCATGTTTGATTGATTCACATGGATTGTTGTAATTGTATTATGATAAATGTTTGATTATAGTGTTGTTATAATTTCTTTCAGTTTCTTTGAGATTTGAATTCAAGAGGATCTTGTGTTTAAGTTATTTCCTCCTTAAGTTGTTGGAAGACCTGATGTCCACAACAAACCTTTACATTCTCCTCACCAAAGTCTTCCCTCTATTCACCCTTACTCCAACTTACTGACCGAAGTTAATCAAGACCTCACCTACAGGTGCATACTAGTCCAGTTTTCTGAGTTAAAACGATATCATCTTGAGTCTGTGCCCATTTGACCTCTTTAAAACCAACCTATGGCATAAAACTCTGATGGGTACTGGGCTTACCTCCAATGCAATCTGGAGGTGAATTCTAGTGTTAACATTTTCTGACGTCGTTGCCGGGGAACGAATTGAAGACTTTTCCCTGGGTAGAACGACGATGAGCTTCTGATTCTGAAGGTGCATCAGGTATTAGAACCATTGAAGATTGCATTTGCACCCGGCGACTCCACTATTTCGGTTGTGGTTAACTCTAGCACACCCAAGCTAACCCAGAGAACTTTTTCGAGAAGGATTTTAACAACTGTTTTCTTAGCTTGAAAGTTCCCTGGGAGATTGACAACGATCAGATGTGGTCTTTGATGATGAACAAAGACGAGACACATTCAGACTGCATATCATTCACCTGGCGACTCCATGATTAAAGGATCAAATGGTGACTCCGCTGGTTCAAAATGGAAAGAATCTTGGCTCAGAGGTATGCTCCTTTTAATTTCTCCTATGTTCTTGGTTTTCCTAATGTTGTTCCTAGTCCAAATGAATGGGGTGATTATTTGCCCATATTTAGAGAGCGTAAAGAGGACAACCCTCCTCAACATCTCCTTGAGTTTCATGAACTCATGCATCAATGGGAAATACATCATGAGGATGTATTATTAAAGATGTTCATGATCTTGTTAGTAGGAGATGCTCGCAAGTGGTACCACTCCTTACACCCTGCTAGCATCTCCTCCCTGGAGAAGTTTCATGCAACTTTCAATAGGCATTGTCAAAAGTTTTATTCCTCTGAGTTTATTTGTCATAGTTGTTGTGAGGAATATGAAGACTGTGATCAAGATATGGTTGTGCCTAATAAAGCCTGTGAAGATGAAAGCTCTGAGTATGGAAGTTTTGAGGATGAAGGCTGCGATGAGGAAGAAGATGTTTTGGGCGAGGTAATATAACTGGTAAAATCTCTCTCTGTCAAACTAAAAAAGTTGGAATTTGAACAAAGCGCAGAGGATTCTCCAGTCCTTGAGACATATGTTTTGGGAAGCCCTACGAATGGCAATAGTATTAAAGATTTCATAGTTGTAGAGGCCTTACATTCTAATCCTGATGTGTCTGATGTCTCAGATTTAAACGAAGAAATAGTGATGTATTTGGATGAAGAGTAGAAGAGCCCTACATCACATATAGATAGCTCGGAGAGAAGCTAGCCTATGTATGACAGCTATGAATCAGATTCTGAACTGGATATGCCAGATTTCCAAGAACATAAAGCAGAGTCTTATCCTCTATTCACTAAAGAAAAATATTGTGAGGAAATCAACCATCCTTGGCCTGCAAAAATCACTGAGTAGCAGATTGAAGAAGAGTAAGATCTATAGGGGTAGTTTATCTCCTATCTAGAGCCTATCAATGAGTAACCATCGCCCATGACCAGTCATCCTGCATCGACTGTTCACCCACCTATGCTTACTAGAGATATTCAGCTCTGTGTGCGCAATTGTGGAGTAACGCGGACTATCTATTACAAATTTTCTGGAGTTTTCCACTCATTCTATGAACCTGTCACCAAGTACATGGAGTGGCATTTCCTTAATATCTTGGAGCTGCCCAACTTTATCTCAACTTCAGCCTTTGGAGAGAAGTTGAAGGATGTAATCGTTATGTTGTCACAGTTGCATTATTTGTTATCGATCACTCACAGAGTAAAAGAGCTTCCAGTCAGGAAGTTACTTGAATGACCATGGTGGAAATTTGCTTTCACCTAGCACCATGTAAAAATCAATTAGTTTAGGATTGTACATAAATAAGCTATTGTGGAGCCCATGTATGTTTATTTTCATTTTTACTTATCGGCATGTATTCCTCAGTCGGATGTTTTTTTAGCATGACTCCATAGCCCAATATAGAAGGCGACTGGAACTACTTGTTCTTGGCATTTCGCAGGGAGTATGCCATCCCTTGTGGATACAAATGTATCACATATAGTTGTCAAGGGAAACAGGTCGTCCAAATTCATGGTTTGCACTGGAAGCGTCCGAGCACAACATGCAAAGCAGCTCATTTCGGGCTTAAAATACAAACAGGCGGGCTCAACTTTGCGACTGTGGAGATCCCCTGTGAGGATCAGATTAGCAACCCCCGGGTATTCAGAATTTCAAAATTGCACGAAGTATAGCGCTGTGAAAAGCGTCGAAGTCCTGAAGTAGATCTCAACCATCCGAATCCAGTCTGCCACGCGTCATCAAATCTGTCACTCCAGGAGTTTTACTTTGGGAGTTTTGAAACGAGAAAAGCGTCGAAGCTCCGAAGCACCTTTGAGATAGGCCCAAGGTCACAGCCTGAGGTCACAAGCATGAAGGGGTGATGAAGAAGGAGTTAGTGCCTGAGGCTCGAGATTTCGGAAGCGCAAAAGAGGAAGGTCACGGGTTTCATAGGACCTCCAGTAAAGAGCCGCCAGCAACAGATGACAACCCCTAAGCATTTAGCCTCGTTGCGATCCCGAGAAGAAGCAATAAATGAAAAAGGAGTGGTGGTTGAAACTTCAACTCACTCCATAAATGGAAAACATGGAGGGCCTGGTTGTAGAGACAGAGTTGTCAACCAAAGCCCCCCTCGATGGATGGATTTTCCTGCAAAACACATAACTAAGGCATGCACAGTCTAACAGAGCAGGCACTGACTGAAAGCTTTAAATGCAAAGGTCTGATCATGCTCCCGGGGGTTGCAACATTTCTGAGTATATATAGGCAATTTTAGTATTTTGTTAAGGTCGAATGGTTGAGCTAGGCTCCCTGATATTGTAATATTTTGATTGAGAACAACTGGTTCTCTGGTTATGTATTTGTTTTTGAGACATCTTGGTTAATCTAAGTTGGCTTTCTTACTCCATCTTTTTTGCCTCTAATACTGAGAGAGTTCATGTTTGATTGATTCACATGGATTGTTGTAATTGTATTATGATAAATGTTTGATTATAGTGCTGTTATAATTTCTTTCAGTTTCTTTGAGATTTGAATTCAAGAGGATCCTGTGTTTAAGTTTTTCCTCCTTAGGCTTTTGGAAGACCCGATGTCCACAACAAACCTCTACACTCTCCTCACCAAAGTCTTCCCTCTATTCACCCTTAGTCCAACTTACTGACTGAAGTTAATCAAGACCTCACCTATAGGTGAATACCAGTCCAGTTTTTTGAGTTAAAACGATATCATGTCTGCACCCATTTGACCTCTTTAAAACCAACATGTGACATAAATCTCTGATGGGTATTGGGGTTACCTCCAACGCAATCTGGAGGTGACTTCTAGTGCTAACACAATGGACCCTGGTGCGAGCTCTGGTTTCCGTCAATGGCAAGCTAGGTGGCAGGGTTCCTAGCTGATGACTGTAATATGTTTATGAGGTAACAAAAATTTTAGTTTACAAAAGAAAAAAATTAAATTATATATCTATATATATATATATATATATATATGCAGGAAAAAGGAAACTAGTTTGCTTAAACATTACACTAGTGCCATTGCAAATTTCAATGAAACAAAGTAACTGCACAATGCATGAACAACAGATTGTCAAGCAATAAGAATGGATTGTTTTGTCACATTTGTCACATACATAAACTAAACTAGCAGACCACTCAATAAAAGCAAGCCACTACATAAATACTTCTAGCCTCTCCATTGACTATTGCAGGGGTATCTCCTAGTAGTAGAAGGCTAGATGCTATAAATTCTATGCCCATGACTTGAAAATAGACCAAGTGTTTAGTGTACCAAAGCCATAGTTGTGCGGAGCATGGAAATATGACCATAGAAAAACTTTCCATCCAACCTCAAAATTCACCTAGCAAAAATGCTTTTGACTAGAAAATTGTCCAAAAATAAATAGATCTGAGAGTTGAGATTGCCCAAGGCCAAGAGCAGGATGCGAATCCGCTAAAATAGCTTTTGCACATATATCATATCCATTTCAAACAACAATAAGCGAAATAAAAAACCGTCGAGCAGTCCACAAAGAACCAACACATTTGCTTCGCACTACTTCTACATGCCTACCCTTTCCTTCTAAATCACAACAAATCAATTTACTATAAATCAGTGATTTATCTTGCAAATTACTTCGCTCATCACAATCACCGATGCAAAACTATTTGAAATGCAGAGGTGCATAAGTGCAACAATGCATGAGGATAACATGTGTCAATTCTTCGCATGAGGATTAAAAATAGATAGTCTTAAATAGACTAAGTATAGTTATGTGAACTACACAACTGTCGAAGCATCCGAACATGACAAGGCCATACCATAAGCAATATGAAATCTCCATACAAGCATTCAAAGAATGGATTCTTGGCATAAGAATTCAAAATAGTTTGAACGATCACTTTACAAAGCACATGCTTGCGAAGAGCATCGCCATATCGCACCAACAAAAGCACTTGTACAAATTGAATAAAACAATAGGAATAAAGGCATCACTACACAAAAAATTTGAACAATAAATAAATCAGAGAGCTCACATTGCTTCAAGACCAATTGAATTTACTTTGCACCAGTCCTAAATCAATGTCCTTTCCTTCTAAATCTGAGAAAAATCAATGCCCAAAAAGTGTCTGGGCCTTCCTCCATATTACTTATCTTGTCACAACAAAGTGCGAAATTATTGCAAATGCGGACCCGCAAAAGAATAGTAGCTTGCAAGCATGTCTTTCCTCTGTACAACGGTCGAAAATACAACAAGTCTTTATTATTCCTGCCACGTACCTATGCCCAATGCCAAAGCACACAACCGACAGATATACACACTCATAAAACATGCCAGTAGCAAAAGCCTTTGTAGAACCACTGAGATGCAGAACTGTAAGTGCTAATGTGCAAAAGCACTGCAATGCAAGCATGCCAAATAATTTCTAGCAATTCTCTGCACAGGAATTGAAAACGGACCAAATGTCCACTATCCCAAGCAAAAAAAATTGTACAAAGCACAAAATACACAACTATGTGGGATGCAGACAAATCATCAAATCAAAAGTCTCTACACATGAGTAGCAGCGCATTGGGTATCGTAATATTGAAAATCTGTTGGACATGAATTCTCTTTTTAGATTGGAAGGATTTTTTCATATACTCTTGCAAAATCTTTGTTTCATGTATTCCACGTCTCCCTTCCATTGAATTATATAATGGATCAATATATCATTTCTTGCTTTGCTCCGACAACAAAGATATATAGGCACTACAGTGATATCAATAAATAAATCAAAGACCTAACATTGCTTCAAGACCAAGTGCATTTATTTTGCACCAATCTTAAATCACTTCCCTTTCCTTCCAAATCCAAGAAAAAACAATGCCCCAAAAGTGACTACGCCTTCCTCCAAAATACCTAGCTTGTCACAACAAAGTGTAGAACTATTGCAAATGTGGAGACTCAGAAGCATAGCAACTCACAAGCATGTCTTTCCTCCGCACAACGGTCGAAAATAGAGAAATTTTTTTCTATGCTCACCACATACCTGCCCACAATGCCAACGTACACAACCACTACGTATGCGCACTCCAAAAACATGTGCATAGAAAAAGCTTTCGCGGGGCCATGGAGGTGTGGAACTGCATGATGACAACTGGCATAAATTATTCACACAAGCATTTAAATTACACGAGTGCTTCCTGCAGTATCCATATGCCTCTACAAAGTACACAACTTCACAATACATAATTGAACGCTACCGACATATGTCCATAGCAAAATCCTTCTTGCAACCTGAGAAACTGCATGCCTTGCCACAACCCATATTGTAGAACTATTGCAAATGCCAACACATAGAAGCATTGCAATGCAGGGATCCTCGAAAATCAGTATCAATTTTTAGGCACTTCAGTTGGAAATAGAACAAATGTTCACTGCATCAAGCAAAAACATGCACAAAACTTGTGGTTTTAGTCGCAATATGTCTTTGCGCAAAGCGGAGGCGCAAAAGACATAACTACACCAAGTACCCGCATATGTTCATAGCAAAATTCTCTGGACAACATGGAAAAAACCCATGGTCCAAAACCATTGCAAGTCTCGATGTGAAAAATCACAACAATGCAAGCATGTCAGAGAATTGGAAAGAGACCAAATGTCCATTGTGTTAGGAAAAAATATTGTACAAAGCACGAAAGACATAGCTATGCGGGATGTCAACAAATCGTCCAAGCAAAAGTTTTTGCACATAAGTAGCAGTGCATTGCACACTGCAATATTGAACATCTGCTACACATGAATCCTCTTTTAGATTCTATGAATTTTTTCATATGCCCTTGCAAAATCTTTGTTCTATGACCCTCCCATTTTTGCTACTTTTCCATTGAATCACGGAATGGAGCAATATATCATTTCTTGCTTTGCCTCAACAACAAAGATATACACACATTGAAATGATATCAATATGAACTAGGACTCTATTTCTTGCAACAATTGCATCAAGTTCCTTACATCAAGACATATCTTTCAAAAAAATGCAGTTATCTGCGTCTTCAAATGTAAGTGAAAAAGTGGAAGACATGACTGCACCGAGTTCCAACACATGTTCATTGAAAAAGTATTGCAAGCATAAATGTGTGATAGCACTACAATGTAGAGATGCCGCAAAATTGATATCAATTATCCACACAGGAATTGAAAATAGACCGAATGCTCAATATGCAAAACAAAAACTTGTACAAAGCACATAAGAAACAATTATGCAGGATGCAAACAAACCATCAAATCGAATGTGTAGAATACATGACTACACCGAGTACCCGCATATGTTCATAGCAAAATCCTTCGAACAACATGGAAAAAATCCATGGTCCATAACTATTGCAAGTGCCAACATGCAAAAGCATTGCAATGCAAGCATGCCAGAGAATTGGTAACAATTCTTTACGTAGGAATTGGAAACAAACCAAATGCCCACTGTGTTAGGCAAAAAAACTGCACAAAGCATGAAAGAGATAACTATGCGGGATGCTGACAAATCGTCTAAGCAAGAGTTTTCACACATAAGCAACAATGCATTGCACATTGCAATATTGAACATCTGCTACACACCGATCCTTTTTTAGATTCGATGATTTTTTTCATATGCCCTTGCAAAATCTTTGTTTTATGCAGTCCACATCTCCGTTCCATTTTCGTTACTCTTCCATTGAATTGTGGAATGGAGCAATATATCATTTTTTTCTTTTCCTCGACAACAAAGATATACACACATTACAATGATATCAATATGAACTAGGATCTTATTTCTTGCAACAATTGCATCAGATTCCTAACATCAAGACATATATTTCAAAAAAATGCAGCTATCTACATCTTCAAATGTAAATGAAAATGTGAAAGACAACATGTTCATCACAAAATTATTGCAAGTGTCAACGTGCGAAAGCACCGCAATGCAGAGATGCCACATAATTGATATCAATTATCCGCACAAGAATTGAAAACAGACCGAATGTTCGTTGTGCAATGAAAAAACTGTACAAACCACAGAAGAAACAACTATGCGGGATGCAGACAAACCGTCAAAGCAAATGTCTTCGCACATAGCCAGTATTGCATTGCACATCGCAGTGTCTTTCAAAAACTGCAGTTCTCTGCATCTTCAATTCCAAATGAAATTCAAAGAGAACTACCAACACATACAATTTTTCATATGATGAACCGCAAGGGCATTAAACAAAACACCAGAGCTAACTCCAATAAAACACAACACGTACACTTTGGATGAAGCATGTACTATTAGACAAGAAGCACACAAACTAATTGCATCTATCCAAGAAACATAGGTGAATATCCATGACTGCATATGCAAAATAAGAATTGGTATAAATTACCCACACGGGAATTGAAAACAGACTGAATGTCCATTGTCCTAGGAAAAAACCTTGTACAAAGCACGAAAGATACAACTACACAGAATGCAGACAAATTGTCAAAGCGAACACTTCCGCACATAACAACAATGCATTGCACTTCACAATATCTTTTGAAAAATGTAGCTATCTGCATATGATGAACACGAACATGGTTTATTAAAACACCTATTCAAACTTGATATGTAGGCTTAATAACCCTCTTAGGGTGTGTGCCCTTGTTTTTTGGGCCCATAACCCCTCTTGAAGGGATGCCTCTCTTCTTGAAGGGACATCTAACTTGAGTTGTGTATATATACACAAATCAAGCTCTCATTTGTGTCATCTCATTCAAGTGAATTTATTCATTCTTTTGCCCAAGGGAACCTATACTATTTCTCTCTACTTTTGGTGGCTCTCTCTTGGTTATGGTTAAATTATCTTGATGAAGTCGTGGTATGTGAACATCTTCTTGTGATATGTGTGAAGTTCTTTCACATTTCTTCTTGTTTGATTAGGCTTTGTTAGAGAGATCGTCATAGATCTACTATCTCTTATGATCTCAACAATTCACTCTTGCACTTTGGTTGCTTCCAATAGGGAGTTGTGCATCCACTGTAATCACATAGATATAAGGGGAAAGAGGAAAGCTTGTCAAATTGATTTTTGTAGAAGAATAGGATATTAAAGTACTCCATTTAATGGTGGCTTTCCAGGTCGGTGAAAGTGAGTAGCTAATATAGCACCCACCTCTTTCATGTCTACCCAAGTGACATGCTTGTGCATGTGCTCCCACACGCGCAACAATGGTTCGAGTTTAGTGTGAATATTAGGCGACCTTGGTAGAATAGATACCTCTCACTCGTGTTTTCTTAACCAAAGAACAACTAATTTGATCCTAATGGTACCCACATAATGTTAAATCTCGGCACAATAGCCTCATCATGATAAGTGGAAGTTAGTTAAAAAAAGGTACTCCATTCACACTAACCCTTGTAGAGGCTCACAAAAAGAGAGTCTCCACTAAACTATGATAGGATCCAAATCACAAGCAATCCAACATATTAAGGATACATTTCCATTCAATCTTGTTATAAGCCTTGTCAAAATCAATTTAAAAATGGAGCCTTTTGGCTAGTCCTAGGAGCCGATTCAATTCCTTCCCAAGCAGTGATAAGATTATCAACGCATATCCAGCCAGTTAACTGAGAATTGCAGACTGGCATCTTTAGGTCAAAAGAATATGCTTTCATGAGGAGATATATCTCATGATATGATCTCACTCTGGTTGCTTCCAATAGGGAGTTGTGCATCCATTGTAATCACATAGATATAAGGGGAAAGAGGAAAGCTTGGCAAATTTATTTTTGTAGAAGAATAGGATATTAAAGTACTCCATTTAATGGTGCCTTTCCAGGTCGGTGAAAGTGAGTAGCTAATATAGCACCCACCTCTTTCATGTCTACCCAAGTGGCATGCTTTTGCATGTGCTCCCGCATGCCCAACAACGGTTTGAGTTTGGTGCGAATATTAGGCGACCTTGGTAGAATAGATACCTCCCACTCGTGTTTGCTTAACTGAAGAACAACTAATTTGATCCTAATGGTACCCATGTAATGTTAAATCTTGGCACAATAGCCTCATCATGATAAGTGGAAGTTCGTTAAAAAAAGGTACTCCATTCACACTAACCCTTGTAGAGGCTCACAAAAAGAGAGTCTCCACTGAACTATGATAGGATCCAAATCACAAGCAATCCAACATATTAAGGATACATTTCCATTCAATCTTGTTATAAGCCTTGTCAAAATCAATTTAAAAATGGAGCTTTTTGGCTAGTCCCAAGAGCCGATTCAATTCCTTCCCAAGCAGTGATAAGATTATCAATGCATATCCAACCAGTTAACTAGGAATTGCAAACTGGCCTCTTTAGGTCAAAAGAATATGCTTTCATGAGGAGATAGATCTCATGATCCGATCAGATTGACAAAAGATAAAATACGACCAAGATTCAGGGCAAGTGGGGACAACCACTTGTTATCTCGTCCCTTAGTGGTCTTTCGACATATGGGGACCCGAATCAGACCTGAAATATACATAGTGGAGTGTTGTGTCACCCACAAAACGATATGGCCTAAGAAATGGCCGACAAATAAACAAAGTACAAAGTGGAGTGTACTTCCACCCACAAAGCATATTTTAAGATTTTACAAAATAATATATATCTGATAAAGCAAAGATACTATGTACAAACTAGGGTCCACAATTCTTTCGCATAAATCCTCCATGCAATTATTCAGATTATGAAGCTCTTCCTCAGTCCAATAGATGTCAGAGTCGTAACCATATGGGTCTTGTGATTCAGGTACTTCTAGTAATAGAAGGAGAAAGTCATCAAGGCAACTTCCCACAGAGGATTCGAGCATGAGTGCATGTTTATGATCTTTAATATACTCCCCTTGATAGTTGGTTTGGACCTTAAGGGCTAGGAGCATCTCCTCTCGATGATATATTCCTAGGATTCTTCCATCCTTATCCTTCAATGCATGTTCATATTGTACAAGTTATGGAGGATCAAGTTTGGACAAAGATGCAACTACAAATTTTAGCTTGAATTTGAACCAGAGTTCACATTGTGTTGCAATCATAAGTTCATGTTGTAAATTGAAAATAAATGGTGGTCCTTTTAAATACCAATATTCTCTTTGAATAAATCTTTCAACTAAAATTTCAGTCCATCCAGTCCATGGTTTTCTGACTAGATTTCTAGTATCTGCACATACAACAATTTCCCTCTTTTCTCATGCCAATTGTAATATTAAGGCATAATGTTCCCAACATACTGGTCCAAAGCCAGTGTCACATTAACACATATCATTCTTGTCATAATCTATGGAGAATTGTCTAACACAACCCCATATTGCCTTTGAAGCATTTCTTAAACCCGAGAGACTTCTTTAATTTCTTTAATTAATGTGGCTGACAATTATTCTTTTTCTCTTTCTCTGATCATTATTTCTATGACTTCTTGACTTACTGTTGTCATGACATCTTTTCTTCTTGTAGATCTAGCCCAATATTCTTTCTCTTGAGTCATGGGTTGCTTGCCTTTATTTGACGGGTCTGATGAAAACATGGCTAAATCTGCAGTTTTGGCTTCCATGATTAACATATTAGTAAGGAAATTTAGATGACCAGGTTTATGCTGCACAGTAAAGTCAAAATTGTCTAGCCATATAATCCATTTTTTAATCCTAGAATGAGACTCTGTAAGGAGCTTTTCAAATTTTAACATCCCAGGTAAAATTTTCAGATCTAATCTAATCAGAAATTTTACCGGTTTGATATAGAGTCTAAAATGGAGCACTGTCTTTTTTACAACAAGAAGTTATTTGTGTCTGGAAGAGTAATTAAGCTCTGCTCCCCGAAAAGAACCCGAAGCATATGCGTATATAGTTTCAACTCCATTAATTTCTTCAATTAGTACACCTGTCCATGTACTGTTTGATGCATGTGTCTCTATGATATAGTTCCCTTCTCTAGT
>WSFP011463947.1:0-18569 GCA_009831015.1 Picea engelmannii
GGATATAGACACCCTCACCCTTGTATTATTATTATCATTCAGAATTCAGAGAGGTAGAGAGTTGTAACAAAGAGATGTAGAGAAGAACCCATGTACAGGAGCACTTGAGTTAATATATGAAGCTTTGACTCATTTTAATGGTGTTATGATGCTTATTGTTTACATTTGTTGAATGGTATGTTTACAATAGGTTTGTTTCTCTGTTATGCATTTGTTCAATGCTACATTGTGTGTGTGATTTCATGTTGAGTGTATGAAGTCTGAGAGAGGAGAACAATGAGTTTCAATTGTTTCTCTTCCTGAGAATTCCTGCAAGGAGTGCAGTGAACATCCACAAAGTGTGCGTTGAAGAGGGTCTGAGTTTTATCTCAGAAAGCTCAGGAGAGATACCGTTGTTCTCATACCAGCAGAAGTGAAGTTGAAGCACAGAGTCGTGCAAGGTGTGCGCAGGCCAGATTGAAGCCTTGGATTTTATAAATCTAGAAGGGAGGTTGAAGGACCACTATTGCAAAGAGTGCACAGGGTCGAAGACTCAAATAGCCAGAGGTTATTTGATGGTTTTCCACAAGGAGTGCGAGCAGGGATTCCTTTGGGAAGACTTGAGTTTGCAAGTAAAATCTTAGGAGTGATAACACCTTTAAACACTTCAAAGGAAGACGGAGATCAAAACAATTCAAAGGGAGACGGAGGCCAAAATCATCTCTTAGAATTTAAGTTTAGGAGGGAGAAAGCCGAGTCATTTTGATAGAAGTCCTTGAGGAATACATCGGATGGTCAGAATTATCCGTGGAGTACTCGCGAAGTCGCAAGGACCGTAGGATCCAGAGGAGATGCAAAGTGATTAGGAGTTGGATGAATCTGCCACTGTGACATCAAGAATCAATGTGGACCATTGATCGTGGTCTGCCTAAGCCATCATATCATTTCGGGAATTTGGAATTCGCAAGTTTGGAATGCATGCCAAAATCCTTGGTCACTCAAACTCCCAGATCGTGAAAAGGATTATCAGGTGTTGAATTTGAGAATTTCGGTAATTTGGGGTTCGACATACCGTAAGTCCTGATGACAAGGAACCGAAACCCTTCACATTGAAAATCCTGAAGTCGCGAAATGCAACGTGCCTTTGGTGTGAAACATCAGCGTTTCGACATATCGAGGTTCATCATTTCGAAAATTCTGATGACAAGGAGCCGGGGTGCTTTGCATTGAAAACCCCGAAGTCATGAAACACGAAGTGTCATCGGAGTGGCATTTTTTCATTTCGGCTTTCCGGAGTTCGGGAAGTAGAGGGGGCTTTGGTTTTGGAATCGATATTTTCAAACTTCTGGTTCGTGAAATGCCGAAGAGGGAAAGGAGAAATTCCCGAAAAGGCGAGGGACAATCGCGTTGCGCACCAATCAAGTTTCGAGGTTTTGGAACTCAAGAGGTAGATTTTCATGATCAACGCAACTACCAAAATCGTGAAGAGAGAAATGCTAAAAGGTGAGTCCCAAGTCTTAGTCAGAGGGTATGTGCGGCAGAAGTAAAAGGTGGGGGGCAAGCTTCGGGAAAAGTCCCGAAAGGCCATCGATCGTGCACTCCATGGGATGTTGAGCCCATTTCGGAATTCCGACAATTCAAAATTTGGGGAATGATAAGGCAAGAGGAACGATTTTTGAGTCGTTCGCTCAAGTCCTGAAAAGCCAAATTTAGTTGCAATAGGTGGTGTGCCTTGGAGAGGTCAACCCTCATTGAAAATTCACATTTCAGCGTTTGTCAAGAGCTGTGGGATATATCGGGACTCTCCAACTCCTGAAACCCGAAGTCCTTTGTGGCTCAAACAAAGGGTTTGATTAACCCTTGGTGTGGTTTTAGTGAAGATCCTGTGCATATCTCAGCCCGAGGGCAGGGGGTCTTGCGTCACCATTCGCTTGGGGGTAGTAGGGTGACGAATGTTCTTGTCGCAACCCAAGATTTGATTTCAATTTGGTCATCATTTGGTTCTGAAAGTGACTGCCATGGTCAGTGACAATCTCTCCGGGGACGCCAAACCTAGCAATTATCTGGTTGAACAAAAAAAGAGTTGTAGTCTCTCCATCATATTTAAACGTTGGCATAGCTTCGACCCACTTTGTGAAGTAGTCTATGACTACAATGATATAACTGTGCCCCCTTGCAAAAGGAGGGTTGCATGTAGTGTAATCAATTCCCCACTTGGTGAAGGGACCAACTATGATGACAAGAAATAGGGGAGCGGGATGTTCCCTCATCTTTCGAGAGAAGATTTGACATTGGTGGCATTTCTTGACCGATTTGATACAATCTTTGATTAGTGTCGGCCAGAAGTAACTGACTCATAAAATATTTTGGGATGTTTCCAACCCAAACAAATGACCCCCACATGCTCCAATATGGCAATTATTAAGCACGATTTTCGCTTCTTCATGAGTGAGGCATCAACGAATAACACAATCTACACCTCGACGATAGAGAGTTTCCTCAAGGATGAGATAATGCTTGGCCTGATGACATATACAACGATGTTCATCACGAGAAGAAGAGGTGGGGCACTTCAAAGTCTGGAGGTAGACAAGAATATTTCCATACTAGGGGTCTGAAGATGCTATCAGGAACACATCTCCTCGAATAGGTGATTCTTCAGGCATAACATCACCTGACTCGACCGAAAGTTCCGAGATAAGTTTTGCGAAGACCAATGACTTTTTGGATTTCGTCGAAATGAAATCTAAGTCAAATTCCTGGAGGAAGACTATCCATCTACTGATCTTTCCGTCGATTGCCTGTCGTGTCAACATGTACTGAAACATATTCACAATGAAAATGACAGTGGTCTTGTGAAATAGAACATAATGATGGAACCGTTGGACAACATGGACGACTACCAACACAAGTTTTTTGATTTGAGAATAATTATGGTCCAGTTCGACGAGGCCTCGGCTCAGGTAATAGATCACAAATTCTGAGAGAAAATCATATTCCTAAACTAAGACCATGCTGATGGTTTCTCTACTGCAACCAAGTATAATAAGATTTTTTTTTTATAATTGGGTGGCCGAAGCAGAGGGGTAGTTGTGAGGTCATGTTTCAATGCTTCGAAGGAGAATTGAGCAACATCGTCCCAATGAAAAGGAACATTTTTCTTGAGTAAGCGCATAAATGCGTTTGTGATCTCGACATAGTTGGCAATGAAACTCCTCAAAAAGTTCTCATTTCCTTGTAGACTTTGAAGTTGAAGGATTGTGCGTGGGGGAGGCAACTGAACTATTGCCTCAACCTTGAGAGGATCGACCATGATCCCTATTGTTGACACTATGAAACCTAACAAACACCCTGATGTTACACAAAAGCTGCACTTGTTTGGATTCAAGCAAATCTGGAAGTAGTGACATCGCTCAAAGATAAGTTAGAGGTGTGTGGGATGATCCTTTATCTTCCGAGATTGTGATGCTAAATCATCTAAATAGGCTTTGAATACATTCTTGAGATCATGGAAAGAAAAAGACATGGCCCGTTGGAAGGTAGCTCCATCATTTTTGAGACCAAAAGGCATCTTACAATAGGAAATGTACCCCATAGACAGATGAAAGTTGTTTTGTGATGGTCCTCGGGTTTGATTTGTATCTGATTATATCCCAAAAAGCCATCCATGAAAGGAAAATCCTCGCACCCAGTGCATTCATCAACTATCTAGTCAATGAATGGTCTGGGAAAATTATCTTTTAGTTAGGCTTTGTTCAAATCACGGAAGTTCATACATATACGAATCGTGTCCTGTTTCTTGTTGATGGGCACGGGATTTGACACCCATTGGGTCAAATGGATAGGATAGATACAACCTGCTTTGAGCATTTTCTCTACTTCCACCTTAATAACTCGTACTTTCTTGGGATTAACTGGATGAAGCTTCTGCCAAACTGGCTTGGCATCTGGATAAGTTGTGATCTCATGTTCGATTATTTTTGGATCAATGCCTGGCATTTCCTTGTAAGACCAAGTAAAAACGTCGCAAAATTCTTTAAATAAGTCTGCGTAAATTTGAATCTCTTTGGGGGAACAGTCAGCGCTGACAAAAAAATTCTCCACGATGCCAGGGGTTGTGGAGATATTAATCAATATAGTTTCAATGATAGTTGCCATATTACCCTTGGCATAAACCTCATGAGTAGCCAAGGGATTGATAGGACAAGACCTATCCCCATTCATAGTCAAGGTGAATTCCCCTGCTTCAATTCTTCTTAAATCTGGGAGGAAGTATGATCTGTGATGGAGATCGTCCTAGGGTTTTTCCAGACTAGTCATTTCTTCAAGGATTGCTTCGTCTGAGGGAAATACTAATTCTAACAAATCGGTACAAGCGAGGGAACCTTGAGCCCAAATAGGCTCTGGGACCGGATCTAAATCTTGTGCCGAAGTCGGATCAGTGTCGGGTGAAGCTTGTTGGAATAAAGAGTACACTGCTTCTGTCATGGACAAGTGCATGGACATACATAGGTGCCCTGTCCCTTCCATCGTGGATTATGGGGAAGGAAGAATCCACAGATCGTTGAAGTAAGTCGTGCGAAATGATGAAACTTGGAAAATCTCAACCTTATGGTGGTTTGATACGAACTTGACATCGCCTTGAGGAGACAAGTAATCGAAAGTACCCATCAAATATGGGCACAAACCAACCCCTATGTTGACAATGCCCAGTTGGGGATTGTCAATCATCGGGACAGCGGATGCCCCCAATGAAGGGTCAGGTCTAGAGAAGGACAAGTGATCAATGGTCACGATCTAACCCTCGTGTGGAAACAACAAGACGCGGAAAACAGTAGCAACCACTGTTTGCATGGCATAGGTCCAAATCCTACCTAACAAGAGATTGTAGTCGAGGGATGCATCAACTACTTCTACCTCGACGCACACGGTCTTCCCTCCTAATTGCACAAGGAAAGAGGGAATGATGCCATGTGGTTGAAATGAATGACTGTCGAAAGCAGTAAAAAGAGTAGGTGAAAGAGAAAAATTGGGCTGGCCAATGGCCTTCCAACATGCCAATGACATGACGCATGTCGAGGCACCCTCATCGAACACCGTGCGGAAAATGTTCCGAGAAACTTTTTTCATGGGGTAAGACGCTACTATCTGACATTATATGTGGTAAGGGAGATGAGGTTTTAAATCAGTTGTAACCAACATTATTGTACCCAGATTACAAGTCTTGGCAGATCCTAAAGTGGCTAACAAATATTTCCTCTAGGAAGAGCATCTCTAGAGGACCTCCAAAGTGGACATCGCACAAGGGGTTTGAGATAAATCCTCCACCACAGAATAGTTCTGGGTGGCCCTTGTGTTTGGGTTCTGAGAAGCTTTCTTGAATGCACCTTTTGGGATGCGTGTCATTGTTTCTCCCAAAGTCTTTTCGATCTGGAGAGGAAGAGATGGGATTTCAACTTCTTTTCCTTTCTCAGAGGTGCTTGTCTTACTGTAGTCATGTACTCTAGTCGACATAAAATCATCACCTTTCATCATATACACATTTGCGAATGAAGGATTGTTTGAATATGGAGAGGGTCCTTGACTGCCCCCTTCCACGATTATAGAGGCTTGGGTTAGGTTTTTCCCATGTTGGAAAAAATTCGTTAACACAGCAGGCTGTTGCTGTGACACAAACTTTTGGGCCTCTGCAAGATGAGGGCACTAGTGGGTCAGGTGGTCTTCCGCGCACAGGTTACATGGATAATTCACCTTCCATTTCTCAGTGTTTCCCCCGCCAACATTATTAGTGTGTTTCTTATCCCCCTTACCCTTCTTACGTTGTTTTTTCTTTCCATCAGGCTACTGGGTGGCCTTCGGATTTGTGGATTGCACACTATGTACATCCGACGTTTGGGTAGGGGGAGCAACCGAAACAGTAGTTTGGCTAGCTGTTGTGTGTTGTATAGAGAATTGCTGCAATTGTTTTATCAATTGTTCAATGGGCTTGGTTTGTGCTGAACCTACAATACAATCAACATGTGGTCCAACTATCTGTCTGGTTTTATCAAGTATGGATCATGGTGCATCTGACAAAATCTCGTACAATAAACTAGATTGAGAATAAACGAGCTCAAGCTATTGAGCTCTCATCATGGCATATTGTTCGAAAAACACTCCCGACGTTGCAATGTATTTGGATAGCTGGGGGACCAAATACTTAAGGAACCACTCAAGAAGGAATGCTAGTGGGACTGGTACCTTAATCAAACTCTTCTGACGTCTCCATTCTTGGATGTGATCAGAGATATGGTCCACTTTCGTCTGTTCGAAATTGGCCAACAATTCTGTGCCGACGTCGTATCTCACAGGTAATTGTAAATGGCTTAGGAATTCCATTTCTAATTCGTTGAAGGAAGAATATCTCGAGTGATCGAGCTTGATGTACCATTTCGCAACACTCCTAATGAGAGTGCGTTGAAACAATCACAATTGTACGGAGACGTCTTTTAATGAATTAGATGAGCACCAAATATGGAAGGTGGCCACATGATCCCCTCGATCTTTGTTAGGCTTGGCTTTGAACTTTGGTATGTCCAAAGGCAATTTCGTTGGCATAGGGGGCTAATGTGGATCGTGACAAATGGGGTCATTCAACAACCTTGTCAAATCTGGAAAATGTAAGGTTGCCAAGAAATGTAGTTTTGGTTGTTGTTGATGATAACCATGGAAAAAGGGGCATGGAGGTTGAATGGCACCAGGTTTCCAGGAAAATTTGGTTTGTTGGTCGGGGTTCTGGTAAAAACCATGGCCATGACTAGCATACAGATTTTACATTTGAGGAGACATCATCGACTGATTCCCGAAATAGGATGTAAATGGTTGGATGTGCATTACATTAAGAGAACTTTGGGAAGGGTTGGCCCATGCTGATCCCATGGGCATAGGTATTGCACCTTGCCCAGGGTTCCATTGGTTGTGAAAATAATTTCCCCATATCGACATTCCTGATGAGGGAACTGATCCTTGCCAAGAATTCCAAGGTCCTGATATGGAAGAAGTTCCTGGGTTTTCCCCCTGTGTAGGAATAATACCCTACATAGGATTAGGTTCTCCATAATCGGGGTTGCCCCCGGTTGGGAAAGCGACTGAAGAGAAAGCGTTTTTACCAAATGCATCGAACAATGAAAATGATGTCAACCCTATTGACATACTATGAGAAGGTGGTCCTTGACTCCCTATTCCAAGTGAACTATGGTGTGTGTTTGGCCCGATGGATTGCTGGTGGGTACCACCAAGTGAAGGGGACAAAAAAGGTATATGACCTCCCCCTTAAGGGAAAACATTAAAGGGAGCTGAAGTGCCCCCCACGGGTCCTTGCATAGGAGCATTAGAGCTCCCTGCCTCCAGACCTAAAGTCTATAAAGTGGAGTAAGATAGTATAGGGCTTGTACCTGTACTAGGCATATCGTATGAGAATGGAGGGCCTGTTACACTCTATGTGAAAGGAGTAGTGGTTGTCACCAAAGACAGGGTCAGACCACTACTCGAGGTAGAGGCAGTCGAGACCATGGTGGCTCAGACCGACGATCGTGGGGTAGGAGGTGGAACACCCCCTGTGACCAAAACCGTGGCAGGAATATTAGGATTCCCAGAAGAAGAGACATGATTTGCTTCCATTACTGCCCACTTTAAAGGTGTCAAAAGGTCCTTTAATAGAGGTTGGTCAAGTGTGGTTTCCTATGATCCCGTCTCTTCAAAAGACACTTGTTGGTCTAGCTTTCGCCTTAGCAGTGGTCGGGGTGGCTCCAGTGTAACCGGTGGTAGATCAAGAAGCCTTCATGATCCTCCACTGTGTGAGAAGATCAAATACACACTAAGGCTTTCTATTCATTCAAAAACAACACACACTAGAAAAATGTCCCTACAAGATAAAACAAGAAAACACAAAACTAGTTGGAAGAGCAGTTACAACAACCAACACTAGAGTAACTTACCTGTGCAAGTGCAACTCGAACATGGAAGAACCCTCCAGGTATACTCTGAAAAGTGTGTCATTATGTCTGTCCTAGGTACTGTGGTATACCCCCGCAGTCACCTGTGTATGTCTCTAAAAAAGATAGGCAACTAAGTTGCTAGCGCGCGAAAAGTTACCAGGCGCGTATAGTCGATAGTTGGGTAGAACACAATAAGCAGGGTATCGAGGCAAAAACCTGTCAAGGGTATCGAAAGCAAGTGGTCCGGGGGACAATTGATGACCTCAAACAGATTTGAGACCCACAAAGCTCCGTGGAAAATGAAATCGACGGAATCCCAAGACAAGCCCTCTATATGTGTTCTCCACTATGATCAGTCTGACTTTGGAGGGCTTATCTCCGCTACATTTCCACATGCGACCTTGTGTTTAGCCCCTGTTTTAGAGGGGGTTACCACTTAACTTTCACAATACTGGACCTTTAACACTCCCTAGCTCAGACTCCAATATTTTATTTAATGGGCTTGAAGAGTTTCCTCTCCAACCTAATTCAAGGCCCTAACCCTAAACTAGTTGGTTGACACTACAAACATAAAAATTCTAATTAATTTTAGATTTAGCGTTAATTTTTATGGATTGTCTTAAGTCAAAGGTTATGATAGTGAAACTAGTGATGTTTTGAGAGGAAAAATGAAAGAGAAACAGAAAGTTGGAAACAAAAGACTTCTTGACAATTTCAGATTTGTTTTTTTTTAAATTCTTTAACCAACTTTTCAAAATAAAATTTTCTAAGATATTTGAAAAACAAATTCAAAACAAGACTTCACTCGACTATGAGCTACTTATCATCTAAGTAAACCGTCAAGAACTTATGAAAGAAAAGACTTTTTCTGGTTACTAATGCAAACCAACAACTATTTAACCAAACAAAGAAATAACAAAGTTTTTTTATTTTATTTGAATGCTCACAAAGCAAAAGGAAAAATTTCAACAAGTAAAGACCACGAAAACTTCTAGCCTAAGCGCAGATCGCAAAGAGTCACTCTAAAAATAACACACAAGCAGATTAATAAGGACTCTCACACTTATCTAAAAACTCGATGAAAGGAAAAATTTGAGGAAACTTCTTAATGAAAAAGGAAGCTATTACTTTGATCAAACCTAAGCTACTGACTGCTATGACAGAGAGAAAAAAACCTGAGAGGGATAAACTCTTGAAAAAGAAAAGGATGTCTGCCACACCTTATGAAAAACATTTCTCAACAAGCACGCTGCTGACAATTCAACAACCAGCGTGTGCACACAAGCTGTGTAAAGTCAGGGCACGTGTACACGTGTGCAAACCTTATGCAGGCTGCGTGTACTTCTGAAAATCTCAAAAATGAAAAGACAAACAATCAGGCACTGACAGACACTACTGGTATTGAGGACCAGAATCTCTTGAAGACTCAAAAACTCACTTTGACAGAAAAAAGAAAGCAATTCAATGAAAATTTCATAGAATAAACCAATCTGAGGTGGAACCTAAGATATAAACTGAAAACAACAAAGAATAGAATGAGTTCTAGAAAACCCCTGAGAAGGATTACTTCTGATCGGGGAGAGGATGACTGCCTCCCTAATTTTTTTTTTTTTCTGAAATCATACACGCGACTGACACTTACTCAACTAGCGTGTACACACGAGTTATGTGAAGGTAGGACGTAGGTACATGCATGCAGACCTTATACAGGTCGCGTGTAGATCTGTGGGTCCCATAAAAAAAAATACAGTCAAGGAAAGAAACAGAGATAACTGGTATGGAAGACCAGAATCTCTTTTAGCTCAGAGTTTTGTAGAAACTTTAAAAACAAGGAATGAAACCAGTTTTTAAAAATACCCAAGAAACAATATTCCCAAAAACCCTAGAGATTCCCAATACGGTCGCCAATTCTATTGTGAGTGGGAAATCCCTCTACGGACTAGCACTTAGGGGTTTATCATGCATACAAAAAATACCTAAAGATTCCTACTTTTTATCATCATCCTAGACCTAATCCCCATTATTCTTAAGCAAATATGTAGTTAAGAAGATCAAGTGAACATACCTTATTTCCAGCGTTTGATATCGATCCCTCTTCATTCTTGGTCACTCTTTGACTGCATCGCTCCTCCCAAGGATGACTTGCATTCACAAAAGACAAACAAAGAACTCAACATGCATTTGATCTACAGATTAATGGGTTAGAGATTTAATTTACATGTATGCAATAAACAATAAAAACCTCATATGGTGGGACATGAAAAGTACTTCTTTATTATTAACTTCACTAAAGCAACTTACAATGATGAAGCCGACCACTGCTCCACGTACCTGGTCCTGGGCTCCTCTTCAACTCTCCTCCAACTGTGTTTCTCTATACTTCTCTTTGCACAAGGATGGCTAAAGGTTGGGACAAGTGGAATGCTCAATTAGGTATAGTCTCTTTACTATGATTTTCCTCCTTTCAAATGGGACCCTTACCCCTTCTTTTATAGGCTAGAAGGAGCTAGGTATTTGGTCAAATGACCGGCCATGCATGGCCGAAAGGTTTAGTTAACTTTCCCAAAGTTGTGTGCTCCATCATAAACTTTCCTTTTTCCGTGCTTTTGTAGGTACACGCAGGCTGTATTGGAGCAGCTAGCGTGTACACGCGTGCAGTAATGGAGCAGGGGGCGTGGGACTTTATAAAGAGGGTTTTTTAAGAAGAGTTGTTCAATAGTGTTTGGGAAAAGAATGATTTTGAGATGGACTGATGCCAGGTAAGTATGGCACATGGAAGAAACCTTTCAAGGCACGGTGATAGATGAACGCACACACGAAGACAATTTGCACGACTTTGTGGTAATAACTAATCTGAAATCTCCTGAAGTTCTGTCAGATATGGTAAAATCGATACCCAAATCCATAGTTAGATTAGAAAAGTTTTATGATTTTGAAGATAAATTTAAAAAGATGGTCAATTGTAAAACCAATAGTTCCTCGTTGTCTTATGAAAAAGTGAACTTAGGAACTGATGAAAAACCTCAATGCATTAATCTAGGATTGGGATGTTCTCGACAAGAAAAAGTTTCATTCGTTAAGTTATTCAAATAATTTAAAGATGTCTTCGCATGGACGTATGATGATCTCAAAACTTTCGATCCTAATATCATACAGCATGTCATCCCGATGAAGCCCCAAACTTTACCCTTCCAACAAAAATTGAGGAAAATGCATCCTAAACTTGAACCGACCGTTCAAAAAGAATTGAATAAACTCCTAAGTGCTAAAATAATTTTTCCTGTTAGGCACACTCAATGGGTTTCCAACCTTGTCCCAGTGCGGAAGAAAAACGGGGAAATCCGACTTTGTGTCGATTTTCGAAACCTCAATAGAGCGTCTGATAAAGACAACTATCCTATCCCGCTCATGGAACAGATCCTTCAACAGGTATCTGGTTCTGAGAGGCTATCCTTATTGGATGGTTTCTCTGGATACAACCAAGTCCTGATGTCTTCGCCAGACCAACTAAAAACTACCTTTCGTACCCCGTGGGGCACTTATGCTTATCGCAAAATGCCCTTTGGATTGATTACTGCTAGTGCTACCTTTCAAAGAGAAATGGACATTGCTTTTCGAGGCTTAATAAATCAGTCCGTCGTAGTTTACTTAGATGATGTGACTGTATTTTCAAAAAACAAAGATGATCATCTAACTCACTTACGAGTCGTCCTGCTGCGATGTCGTAAATACGACATCTCCTTGAACCCAAAGAAGTCCATCTTTGTAGTAGAACAGGGTAAACTCCTAGGATTCATTGTGTCTAGTGATGGGATGATTATTGACCTTGAAAGGAATCAAGTCATCGCTAAACTTCCTCCTCCTACATCCAAAAACTCCATGCAGTCTTTCTTAGGCCAAATTAACTTCGTGAGAAGATTTGTCCCCAGCTTCTCCAAAATGGTTAGACCCTTGCAGAACCTAATTAAGAAAGACACCCAATATCACTGGGGATCCCCAGAAAACCAAGCTTTTAATGCAATAAAGAAGGACATAATAGACGCTCTGTCTCTCATGAGCCCTGACTTCTCTCAAGATTTTACACTCTATAATTTTGCCTCTGATCATTCCTATGCCACCGTCTTAACTCAGAAGAATGTCGAGAACAACGAAGTACGCATTGCCTTTATGAGCTCTGCTGTCAAAGGTGCTGAACTTAACTACCCAGTGGTTGATCGGCAAGCCTACGTTGTTTTCAAAGCAGTGAAGCATTTCCAGTCCTATCTTTTGAAGTCAAGGACGAAAGTCATTGTTCCCTACCCTGCCGTGAAGAACTTGTTAGTGCAGAAGGAGTTAGGAGAGAAGAGAGCCAACTGGGTCACCTCCTTGTAGGAGTATGACTTAGAAATCACCCCAGATCAGATCGTGAGAGGTCAAGGTTTATGTAAGTTGGTTGTTAATTCAGAAACTGGACAGGAAGAAGATAGTCATACGTCAAACCCAGGAAAAAGTGATCAAAGCCTAGTTTGTTGTGCACAAAACCTTGTTAGTCCTTGGCACGACGATATAAGATTCTGTCTTAAACATGGATCATCCCCCCGTCACTTTGACCCCGCTAAAAGAAGAGTGCTGAGACCGAAGTCTGCCTCCTTTCATTTGGTTAACGGTATCCTGTTTCGTCAGAGTTTTGACGACGTACTGATGCTTTGTCTTGAAAAAGACGAAGCAAAAAAAGTCTTGCTTGAGTTGCATGCAGGAGAAGCTGGTGGCCACTTCGGTGGTGAAACCACTGCTCATAAGTTTCTGAGAGCTGGTTATTACTGTCCCACGCTTTTTAGAGACGCCCATGCCTTGTGTCATAAATGTATCATCTGTCAGAAAGCATCAGGATGACTACAAAAACTAGCCTTTCCCTTGCAACCCGTTTCAGTAGATTCTCCTTTCCAGCAATGGGGCCTTGATATCATAGGTCCAGTTAACCCTCCATCCTCGCAACAACACAAGTATATTGTGACAACCACGGATTACTTTGCTCGATGTTCTGAAGCTACTGCGCTAAGAGCTGTTAACACCAGTCAGGTAATTGGCTTCCTAAATTCGAATATCATCACTCGTTTAGGCATCCCCGATTGTCTGGTCTTTGATAATGCTTCATACTTTTCTTCTCTTGAGATGACCGAGTTCTATTTGGAAAAAGGAATTAAGTTGAAGTATTATGCTAGTTACTACCCTCAGGGCAACGTCTTAGCCGAATCAACAAACAAGAACTTGATCAAAATAATCAAGAGAACTGTGTCTGAAAATCACAAGAATTGGCACAATGCACTGCTGAACGCACTATGGGAAGATAGGGTAATGCCCAAAGCCGCTATAGGTAACTCTCCCTTTTTTCTCGTTTATGGAAGAGAAGCTATTCTGCCACCTCACATTCTTCTTCCTTCACTTCAGTTGTCACAAAAAGTCCAAGAAGAAGATTGTCCCCCTTTAGAAAACCGAATTAATGCTTTGATGAAGCTAGAAGAAGTAAGAGCCCAAGCTAAGCGTAAGTTAGATCAACATCAACAATTGATTAAAATATGGTTCGATTATAATTCTGCTTCTGATAGGAATTTTGAAGTAGGCGATCTCGTCTTGAAGTGGGACAAACCACACGAAGGAAAGGGTGAGCACACGAAATTTCAAAACTTATGGCTTGGACCATTTTTAATTGCTGAGAAGTTGGGTCCTAGTTCTTTTCGATTGCAGAATATCGAAGGGAAGCTTGACGCCTACCTGGTGAATGGCCAAGCCCTGAGAAGATACTTTGCATGATAACTACCCTTGTATATTATGTAAATATTTCACTTTTATTTTGCATCTTCGTTTTCTTTCTGTTTCGATTTTGATTTGAATTTATCAGTTTTTGTGTTTTTTGAAAATTACACATACCTGTACGTTGAGCTATTCAGACAAAGACAATAAGATATTTTCTTTGCTTAAATAACTTCTGAAAAAATTGTACAAACAACAATGATATATTGCTGAAATTGATATCTCTGTTGGAAAATTCTGTTGTTTGAAAGAAGTTTACTAATTTCAATCCTTGAGCAAAGTTTGTCATGATCATCTTTTATCTTTTTACGCTGCCCCTTTTCCATAAAGGAATGACTCAAAAGATGTCTCCCTGTCATAGGAAGTTGTTTTTATAAATAAAACATCTCTGGAGCTAAATAAAGGACAGTTCTAAAAAAAAAATCTGATGTCTGAAAAAATATGTTAAAATATCAAGATTTTCAGCGTCACCCTGCTCAAGCTATCTACAAAAGAAAAACAAGATAAAATTATGAATAAGAGCTGTGGGAAGTGTTTGTAAACCCTCCGGGATACTGTACAGGTCTGCTAGCAACGGGTAAATGCATGCATGGCACCAAGACAACTTCGCCGGGGTACTGAATAGGTCCGCTGGCAGCAAAGCAATGTCGGGTACATGAAAATTTGTAAAAAAGAAAGAAACCTCTTTAATGTCCTTTATTCTGATCTAGAACTTCTTGACAGGATACAGATGTCAGAGTGGGTTAAATGGCAACCCTGTCGAGGCTATGGATGCCTGCTGGTAGCAGTGGCCATGCCAACAGTATTGAAGATTTTATCTTTAATGTCGTGACTTGCTGATCTTAAGATTGTTATTGATTTTCATCTTTTAAAACACTGCTGGAAAAGATGGTTGATGATGATGTTTGTACGATTTTCTGGTTGTTATTTTTGAGTTTGAAATTTTCTTTGCTGTCCTAAATCTGAATTTGTTTCTTTTGATAGAGATAACTGCTTCTACCAGTGTGTCGCTATTGTTGGCAGCCAACTCACTTTTTCCTATCGTCTAGAAGCTGCCTACACCTATGTCTTGCAAACATAGATTTTTTAGTCGCAATTTTCAAATAAACGACACTTTCATTTCTTGCGACAGTTACACATTTGTCTTCGTTAAGTTTTCACGACTGTAAGCGTGAAAACTTCCCTGTTTGAAGTCACATTTTGATCACTATCTGAACTGTCATGATATTTTTATCGATGTGCCTACTGCGCTTACCTTTTGTCTATCATTACGTAGCTGGAAGAACTTTCAAACCTTGCTCATTGGTCATTCTTATTGTGTGATTAAGTTTCATTGAGTTTGCAATACATTAATATTTGGATTTGAACTTTTTATGACTTGCCTGATCATTGATTCTATGAAATGCATAAGGTTTATGATTAATTTTTATTTATATATATGATATAATCCTTATTGCTAATCTTTTTATAGCTCTTGGCTTGTTAACTTTATGGATATCATTTGGCACCATTGTTTAAACTTTTGATTATATACATTGGCGCATAATTGATTTTGGATTTTGTTTTGTATATCGAATGTTTGAACACCGTGGCATAACATTTGCGTGTATACACATTGGATTTCATTGGTTGTACGCATCACTTAATGGCTGAACTATTATCATGGAATGAATAGCTATGAAATTTGGCGGTTGTACTTGGATAATAAATACTTTGCATGGCAGACTCCACCACCCTCGCATGCCCACATTTATGCTTACCCCCTTTTGCTCGTTCATTGCTGTTAGACCGAATATCTCTGCTCCTGTATGTGTTGGTGAATTCGAACCAAACCCTTACCATGCATTTAGCTCCATGGCACCAGTCGTGTGAGTTGAACCTAATGGCAACCAATCCCTGTTAATGTTTGATAATGCTTGCCAAGATTTGGCAGACAGTGGATGGCTTACCTTTCTGAAACGTTTTGAGGGTTTTAACCTGTGTGTAGCCCGACAGTTTTCTACAACCTTCGATGGCTGTCGAGCCAAAGTAGGCGATGTACACTTGGAGATTGATGAACAATTCATCAGCGTGGCTACGGGGTTATCTACTTTGGGGCAACGCTGGTTTAAAAATTGCAAGGTCGAGGAAGTGTCGTGGACATTGTTGTTTCAATCGCGTAAAATCACCTCCTGTGATAGAGGTATGCCCGTGACTATGCTTAAACAACGTTGGCACGATTTGTTAATGATAATCAAGCAGTTTGTCACCTGCGAAGGTAGATACGGGCTTGTATTCCTTTATCACCTGCATCTATTGATGATTTTCATAGGTTATCCCCTAAATATGCCCTATTATATGCATCATAGCCTGTTTAAAATGTCTAAGAAGTACAAAAGACACCAGACTGACAGTAGCCTCTTCATTATGGGTTTGTTAAGCTTATTGTTGTCTATCATTTGAGTCTACACGGGGATAGTTGGAGCAATTTCATCGCCCGTAATGGTTTCGAGGACATCGATCCTATACAGGTTGATAAACCTGTGGTAACTGAAATAAAGGCTATGACCCTGGTACCCTACCATATCCTATTGCCTAAACCCTTGGCCGACCCTCCTATCGACTTACCCTACACTGTGACTAAGAGTGTGGAGACTGTTAAGACTATGAGCAAAAAGCTCAAGGCAAACCTTGCTGCAAACGCCAAAGGGAAAAAGAATGCACGTTTGATTTCACGGATGGCAAGGAACAAGCCAAAACCCCCTGTTGAGCCAAACCCTATCGTGTTGAGTGAGGACTCTGATTCGGAAGTGGAGCGTTTCTTGGCTAGCGAATACCCCTTTTCGCAAGGTTTGTGTGTCGAACCCTCGTATGATTTTGTATCAAACCTACCCCCCTACCTAAAGGACGACCTTAACTACCCAGGCATTAAGTTGCCTTGTGAAAACCTCGCTCATTCGCCCAAACCCTCGCCTTCTCTGTCTAATCTTCCACAGCCAACCTGTGACCAATGCAGTTCATGGTTAGAGCGATATTATCTTGATGTGCCGATTCTTCAATCAAGGATTCAATCTTTGGAAGATCATATTGCACTGCTTACTAGTCAAAAGGCCAAGCTCCAAGCTGTGGATAAGAAACAAAATACAACCAACTCCATCTTGTTTAAAAATGTGGAATCAACCACGGCTGTTGTAAATTCCAAGCTGGTATAATTGAGAAGCCTCGTCGCTACACAGGTATGGAAAATTTGATATCATTTTGTAAATAATCTAGGTCGATATAATGTTTGCAATTCAGTTTTTAAACAGTTCTGTTCACACCTTGAATAGCTCTGTTACATTGCATGCTTTCTATATATATCTTTGCTTTTAATAAAAATAAAGTTTGATTCGATATACGATTTGATTATTCCTGATATAGAAATCAATAGATTTTGCTTGAATTGGATTGATTGGCTTGCTTTGTTTAGGTGAAAAAATTAATAGTTTTCCTTCAAATGAATTAGTTTGTATCATGCTCAGATTTGATTTGGTTATGATCCATGTGCTATGAACGGTTTGATTAAGTTTGATTGATACGATTTTTTCTCGGATTCGATTTCATGGGTATGCTATGACTGGTAAATTTTTTCAGGAAGATATTTGGTACGATGTTGTGTCGTATGTTGTTCTATATTGGATTGATTCCAAATTAAGGAGAATGATTCTGATAACATTCGCGCCCAAATTGGAAACGAATTCGAATCATAACAACTGTGTGAAAATCCTTAGCTGAATCGATTCGTTTTTGTTCTAAATTGGCAAGTTCGTTTTATGAATCGAGTCCAGATTTTGATTAATACTCTGTATTTTAGGTTTGTGAAGTGAATTGGTCAAACCCTATTACGATTCGTTTGATTGAAACAATTGTGATCAAAATTAATCGATCTTGTTTGCTTACTGTGCAATAATCAGCGACCGAAATCTATAACAAACTCTATTTGACTAATCCTGTTATGATTTTGTTATGAGTCAATTATCATTTGGATTCATTCACGGCTAAAATTGCTTGCTACACAGGTATCGTGATTATCCTGTTCGATGCGATGATTTCTCCTGTTGATGAGACAATTATAACGAAGTGTTCGCGATTTGTTATGTTTTCAATTGAATATCAAAACGATCTCATTCGATTTTCTGAGAAATGATTACGATTTTGTTATGTATGATTTTATTTACCCAACTCATGACTATAATCGAAACAGGGTGTTGCTATCTTCGTATTCGATTAAATGATATGAATCTTTTTGCTATATCGATTACAACTATAACACGTGGAAAATGATTTTGTTGGATTGAATCGTATCACATATGATATGTTTGATTATTGATTTCGATAGAAGATGAAACAATCTTATTATTGTTCGATTATGACTCATTTACCCGATTTTGTGGTAACAGAAGAACAGAGTATTCCTATCTCTGTGTTCGGTTGAATCATTTTGATCCTGTTTAATGTTGAATGATAAAATCATTTTGATTCGTTTTCAAGTGGTTGTTAAATGATAATTGAATTAAATCTTATTCAAAGATTTGATTTGATTTCAATTATGATCATGTATCTTATTTTAGACTAGCTACAAAATCAGGTGATTCTGTAGCTAAGTCCGTGGAATTAGATTTTTATTGTTTTAATAATAAAATACCTCTCTAACTTGTTATTTTTGGTCAATTTCAGGTGAATTCGAAATTGCATTGGATTTGTTGAGCAGTTAGAGGATATTTGAAATATTTTGGTTTCCTTTTAGTTTCCTAGTTTAGTTGATCTTGGGAATATCTTCCCAGATTATGTAAACAGTGTGATAAC
>WSFP011463957.1:0-18568 GCA_009831015.1 Picea engelmannii
CAATAAAGAAAATACTTTTCCCTTCCTCTTTTTGGGGTATATTTGATTTTTTTTTTGTCTTTTTCAATAATTTTGGAAAAAATAATAAAGGAATGTTACGTTACAATGGAGGAACGAGTGTTACAAACATACAAGTTCAAGGCACAAGGACAAGACTGATGTTCAAAATAATGATACTCGGGAAAAATCCTCCGGGGGCCAAGGGTGTTAAAACGCAGAAGTAAACTGTTACAAGGCTGGCGTATAAGATATGCAAACGCGGTTAACAAAACACACAATGGTAACGTCCTTCGATGTAAGTTTAATGAGCCCAGAGAAGGTAAACTCGATGGTTTTTTATATTTAGAGAGTCTGAAAAATCATAAAAGGAGACTCCATTGGGGTACCTTTTTCGAAGATAGTCTAGTCAGTTTGAAAAAGGGGTAAACTAGCACTGACAAGACGTCTATTCAAAACCATTTTAACGAGTGTAATAAGGACAAGATCACTCGACCATTTTTTCATTTTTAAGGAGTCTGAAAAAAGATTAACTATGGACTCCGTCAAGAATGTTCTTCTGGACCAGTTTAATGAGTGTGAAAGAATAAGGTCACTCGACGATCTTTTCAATTTTAGGGAGTCTGAAAAGAGCTTAACTATGGACTCCGTGGGGGTTCCTTCTTCATAAGTTTAGTCCCTCAGGCCTGAAAAAGGGATAAAATTATACCTGAGAGTACTCTTCTAGAGAACTGAAGTTCCATAGAGTATACCTTTGTTCATACAGTTGACCGTCCGGACCGAAAAAGGGGTAAAATACCGCCGGACAGACGTGACTTCAAATTTCAGTTTAATGAGCGTGAAAGGCCACAAGATCGCTCGACAATATTTCCATGTTTATAGGGTCTGAAAAGGGCTTAAAAGAAGACCCGTTATTTTTTGGGAGTCTTGAGGGTGAGGTCAAGAGCGAAGAAGAATCATGCAAATGAGGCTCAAACTTGTATTCAGGAAAAACTTCAAGGACTCCCAAGCTTACAGTGTTTTAGAGACAACATGGATACCATAATGAAACCATGATCTACCTAGGGCATCCATGTTCTGGTAAGCTCTGCCACCAAGTTGTGACACTTCTAAAGCAGCTATTATGGTTCCGTGTCAAAACCTGATGGGATTGATCCTATGGCAAATGAAAAATATAACAAGGTACAAAAGTTAGGGTAGAAACCTAACCTATATGCTCAAGTTGATCCTCGGAATTTTTTTTTCACGGACCGTCGAAAATTACTCAAAACTCCAAAAACCTGTCCCAATACCGGATCAAATCCCTCCTATGCAACTCTTGAATCACTCTAAATGGTTTTTGGTATAAAGAAAATGATAAGGGAGGCCAAAAAAGTGACAAAAAGAGGTCAAAAAGTCTATAAATAGAAGCTGGTAGCTCATTATCACCATTGCTGATTTGGAAATTGACTCTGGAGCCAAAAGAACCCCTTTGTCAAAAGTGGTGATTCCGGGAGCTACAGTGGACGAAACGAACTTCTGTCTGGACCAAGTAAGTACAAACTCTCTTATCTTGCATTTTATGTCTTTGTTTTTGCATTGGGTTTCATTTTTTAGGGGGGCATCGACCTTTAAAAGGTCAGCCCTAGGTCCACGTAGGCTGTCTTAGGAAAGGCCGCATGTACATTCGGGCAGAGTAAACTCTGCACACGTGTACACACGACTGTCACCATTACAACATGCGTGGACCCCCTTATTGAATGAAAAAGGCTTAAAAAGCAAGGGTTAACCCTCTTGAACCTTTGTGTTTTGCAGGATGTATGTCCATTGGAGAGAAAGAGAGCATGAAGAGGTGAATGAGTTAGTCGGGGAAGACCCCAATGCTGTGGCTACCTTGATGCAATGTGGGTTACTCAAGTTTTTTCTATGTCCTTTCATGCAGGCACAACCTAGGCTACTGAATGCCTTGGTTGACTACTGGCATTTGGATGCAGAGGCATTCATGTTAGAGGGGCAGTCATTGGTGCCCACGGTCGAGGACATTTACTTTTTGACTGGCCTCTCCAGGAGAGGGGAACCAATCAATTTCTGGACTTTTCCTTCGGGGCCGCATAACATAGTGGAATTGATAGGCCTATATTGTGCAGATGACACAGATCGCTTGAGCATGCATGTGCCCATAAGCAAGATCACTAACTTATCGCTACATGCGATAATATTGCTTCTTGGGAGAATTACTGGTTCCACGGCTCTACATCAGGCGTCCCATGCACAGATGAACTGTGCAATCCAATGCTTAAATGCACAAGTTTTTGATTGGAGTACCACATTGCTTATGTGTATGAAAAGACAAATGATAGATTGTCGTTTGTGGACACATAGGAACTTCGGGTTCGGGACCATTCTGTGTTCGTTCTTTTTTGAGAGAGTTCCGAGTTTTAGTCCTCGAGTAGTGGTACGAGGACATCGTGCCTCTCTTCCTACTGTGTGTAGATGGGCAGTATTACTGCCGCGACAGGGTGGCAGAAGGACCAATGAGTCCTTCGATGATGACTTCTTTGCGTGGCTGTCACGATAGATCCCGGTTATAGAGGATTACCCCTATGTCGGGATTGATTTCTTGAGAGACCCTGAGATACCAGTACCTCCTGGTGAGGAGTGAGGGGAGATGGGTAAGTCTCCACCTTTGTATTTTTTTTTTGTGTTTTAAACATATGTATTTTTTATGTTGTTTTCGTTATATGTATAATTTTTTTTTATACTAGAGTATTTGACGGATATGTGTTCATTGTGTGTAGATGTGGGACCAGTGCGACCCACTGACTATGCGAGGAACAGGCGTCATCCTCGGCCAGGGTCCGCACCTGCCACCGCAGGGGGACCAACAGTAGCATGAGATCTTCTAGCCCGAGAGGCTGAGAGGGTATTGTGATGAGTCGAGCGTAACTTTACTGCGCTCACTCACACGGTCCCAATGGCAGAGATTGAGGACATGCCACCATATATGCAACCTCATGTAGTGGGGGCACCACGGACGTGGGTCCGGTTGTTTCGACGTTTAGCCAACACTGTGGACCAGTATAACAAGGCCCATAGGCCCTAGCTTTAGCTAGACATTTTGACATGCCAGGAGCACTACTTGTATATATTTTTTGAGGGCATAAGCCCTGTGACTCGTTATCGGTTATATTTTTGAGGTGCTTGTGTCCATCTATGTACTCTGGTTACTTTATGATATTATATATGTTTTTTTTTCTTTTGTGTCTTATGGATCATGTGTAAAAAATGTATTTACATATTTATGTGAATGTTCTTTCATATATGTGTAAGATGCCAATCTAAAATTTGATTAGATAGAGTATCTGTAACTTGGTTTAATCTTCTAGGAACATGAAAATATGTAATATAATCAAAGTTTCGTTCTAAGAGACGTACCTTAAGGAATTGTCGGTGTAAAGTTGGATCATGAACCCGATATACTCTATTTAATTGAGACACAACTAGTTGAGCATCGATATAGACCCGGAGATGAGAGATACCTAATGACAAAGCGTCACAAGACAACTCAATAACTGCACTATACTCGACGATATTATTTGTCGTGTCACCTAAGCATATACCTCCGGAAGATAATAACTGGCCTTGAGGTGTAAAGATTACCCAAGCTGCGGAGGCAAGCCTCCGAGTGTGCCGGCTAGTACCGTCTGCATACCCAACGAACACCTCAGAATCACTTAACATTTCCCACAGTGACGAAAGATAACATCAACGACACATCCATAACACTAAAAGAAACTAAAAAGTAATAGTACAAAGACTATACATATGTTACAAAAATTTACCCATAGTGACCTTCCTATGAGTAATACTTCTTGAGGTAGAGCCCATTTCTAGGCTCCGCCAAAGCATTCCCTTCAAAATCAACCAGACGATAAGCGCCCTTTTTTACAACCTCTTTTATGATGAAAGGTCCGAACCACATGGGTTTGAATTTTCCTGCCCCCAGGGGGGTCTTTATCTTGGTCATAGACCAGGACAAGGTCACCTTCAGAGAAAATCCGAGGATGAACAAACCTATCATACTGACACTTGACCTTATGTTTGTGAGTCTCGTTGGCCAGGGCCGCATCACGACGCTGCTCATTGAGCTGGTCAAGGTATACTAACCGTTCTTCAAGTGGAGAAGTGTCTGGCAGTGATTGTACTGCCAATTTTAGAGACAGAAACTTACATTTGATGGGCAAGACTGCCTCCAACCCATAAACGAGTTGAAAAGGTGAGAAACCGATTGCAGTCTTAACATATGTTCGGTAAGCCCATAATGTCGAGTATAACATCAAATGCCAATTTGACTTGGCTGAGTTGATAGTTCGCTGTAGAATGGTCTTAAGAGTTTTGTTTACAGCTTCCACCTGCCCATTTGCTTTGGAGTAGTAGGGTGATGAATGTTCTTGTCGTAGCCCAAGCTTTGATGTGAACTCGGTCATCATCTGGTTCTGAAAGTGACTGCCATGGTCAGTGATAATCTCCCTCGGGACGTCGAACCTTGCTATTATCTGATTGAATAAAAAGAGAGCTGTAGTCTCTCCATCATCTTTAAACGTTGGCATAACTTCGACCCACTTTGTGAAGTAGTCTACAACTATGATGATATAACGCCGCCCCCTTGCTGAAGGAGGGTTGCATGTAGTGTAATCAATCCCCCACTTAGTGAAGGGACCAACTGTGATGACAGGAAACATGGGAGCGGGATGTGCCCTCATCTTCCGAGAGAAGATTTGGCATGAGTGGCACTTCTTGACCGATTCGACACAATCTTTGATAAGTGTCGGCCAGAAGTAACCTATGCGTAGAATCTTTTGGGCTATTTCCAACCTCGACAAGTGACCACCACAAGCTCCGGTATGGGAATCATTAAGCACGATAACCACTTCTTCGTGAGTGAGACAACGACGTGGGATGCAGTCTACACCTCTTCGATACAATGTATCATTGAGTATGAGATAATTCTTAGCCTGATGGCGTATGTGTCGACGCTCATCACGAGAAGCAGTAGTGGGGCACTTCAAATTCTGGAGATAGATAAGTATATCTCCATACCAAGGATCCGAAGAGGTGATAAAAAACATATCTCCTCTAATAGGCGACTCTTCAGGCACAAGATCACCTGATTCAACCAGAAGTTTCGAAATAAGTTCTGCGAAGGCCAGTGACTTTTTGGACTTCGCTGAAACGAAATCCAAGTCAAACTCCTAGAGGATGACTATCCATCTACTAATTTTCCACCTATTACCCATCGTGTCAACATGTACTGAAATGGATTCACGACAGCAATGACGGTGGTCTTGCAAAATAGAACATAATGATGGAACCGTTGAACATCATGGACTGCTGCCAATGCAAGTTTTTCGATATGAGAATAATTGAGTTTCAGTCTTACGAGGCCTCGGATCAGGTAATAGATGACATATTCTGAGAACAAGTCATCTTCCTGAACTAAGACCATGCCAATGGTTGGCTCTGCTACAACCAGATATAATAGGAAATCCTTGTTATAGTTAGGTGGCCGGAGCAGAGGGGCAGTTGTGAGTGCATGTTTCAATGCGGCAAAAGAGCATTGAGAAACATCCTCCCAATAAAAATGAACGTCTTTTTTAAGTAAGCGCATAAAGCCCTTGGTGATCTTGGCATAGTTAGCGATAAAGCGTCTTAGAAAATTCGCCTTGCCCTGTAGACTCTGAAGTTGAAGGATTGTGCATGGGGGGGGCAACTGAATTATTGCCTCAACCTTGAGAGGATTGACCATGATCCCTGTTGTTGACACTATGAAACCTAACAATCGTCCTGACGTTACGCAGAAGATGCACTTGTTTGGATTCAAGTGAATCCGAAAGTAGCGACAACGTTCGAAGATAAGCCAGAGGTGTGTGGGATGATCTATTCTCTTGCGAGATCGAGATGCTAAATCATCTAAATAGGCCTCAACTATATGCTTGAGGTCATGAAAAGCAAAGGACATGGCCCATTGAAAAGTTGCTCCAGCATTTTTAAGACCAAAAGGCATATTCCAATACACGAATGTACCCCAAGGACAAATGAATGTCGTTTTGTATTGGTCTTCAGGTTTGATTTGTATTTGATTATATCCCGAAAAATCGTCCACGAAAGAAAAGGCTTCACAACCCACACATTCATCAATGATCTGGTCGATGAAAGGTGTGGGAAAATTATCTTTGGGACATGCCTTGTTCAAATCACGGAAGTCGGTACAAACACGAATCGTGCCTTGTTTTTTATTGACCGACACAAGATTTGACACCCAATGGGTCAAATGGATAGGATAGATAAACCCGACTTTTAGCAATTTCTCAAATTCAACCTTAATGGCTGCTGCTTTCTTAGGATTAACTGGCGAAGCTTCTGTCGAACCGGCTTGGCATCAGGATACGTTGTGATTTCATGTTCAACTATTTTTGGATCGATACCTGAGATTTCCTCATAAGACTGGGCAAAAACGTCGCGGAATTCTTTGAAAAGATCTGTGTAGATTTGAATCTCTTTGGGGGAGTAGTCAGCTCCGACGAAGACATTCTCCATGATGCCAGGGTTGCGAGAAATATTGATCGGTAAGGTTTCAACAATAGTTTCCATATTACCCTCAGCATAAACCTCATGTGTAGCTAAGGGATTAATAGGACAAGACCGATCTCCCGTCATAGTCACGGTGAATTCTCCCGCTTCAATTCGGCTTAACTTTGGGAGGAAGTATGATCTGTGATGAAGATCTTCCCAGGGTTTATCCGGACTAGTCATTGCTTCAATTATTGCTTCATCAGAGGGCAAGACTAAGTCTAATGAATCGATGTGAGCGAGAGAACCCTGATCCCAAATAGGCTCTAGAAGTGGATGAAACTCTTGTGCAGAAGCTAGATCAGCGTGGGCTAAAGTTTGCTGGACTAAAGAATACACTACTTCAGCTACAGACAAGGGCATGGACATGCCCAGGTGCCCTGTCCCATCCATTGTGGCCGATGGGGAAGGAAGTATCCATGGATCGTCGAAGTAAGTCGTGCGGAACGTTGAAACTTGAAAAATCTCAACCTTATAGTGATTGGATATAAAATTGATATCGCCTTGAGGGGGCGGGTAATCAAAGGTACCCATCAAAGATGGGCACAAACCAACCCCTACGTTGATGACACCTGGTTGAGTATTATCAATCATCGGGACTGTGGATGCCCCCAAAGCAGGGTCAGGTCTGGAGAAATACAATTGATCGATGGTCACTATCCGACCCTCATGTAGAAACAACAAGACTCAGAAAACTGTAGCAACCACAGCTTGCATGGCATTAGTCCAACTCTTTCCTAATAAGAGGTTATAGTCGAGGGGAGCATCGACTACCTCTACTTCGACACACACGGTCTTCCCTCCTAAGTGCACGGGGAAAGACGGAACAATACCATGTGGTCAGAACGAACGACCATCGAAACCGGTGAGGAGAGTAGGTGACGGATACAAAACGGTCTGGCCAACGACCTTCCAACATGCCAATGACATAACTCATGTCGAGGTGCCCTCATCAACCACCATGCAGAAGATATTCCGAGTAAAAGTTTTCGTGGGATAAGCCACTACTATCTGAAACGCTATGTGGTAAGGCATACGAGGTTTTAAGTCGGTTGTATCCAGCATGATTGTACCTAGAGTACAAGTCTCAGTAGATCCTAAAGCAGTTAACAAGGCTTTCCTTTGGGAAGGGCAGCTTTGGAGGACCTCCAAAGCAGACATCGCACAAGGGGTTTGTGATAAATCTTCCACCACAGAGTAGTTCTAGGCGGCCCTTACGTTTGGGTTATGAGAAGATTTTTTGAATGCGCCTTTGGGAATGTGTGTCATTGTTTCACCCAACGTCTTCTCAATCTGTAGAGGAAGATATGGGAGTTCAACTTCTTTACCCTTCTCAGAAGTGCTTGGTTTACTATAGTCATGTGCTCTAGTCGATATAAAAGCATCACCCCTAACCATATATACATTCATGGATGCGGGGTTATTCACAGGCGGAGAGGGTTCTTGGCTGCCCCCTTCCATGCTTGCAGAGGCTTGGGTTAGATTTTGCCCATGTTGAAATGGATTGGTCAACATAGCAGGCTGTTGTTGCGTCACAAAATTTTGGGCTTTTGCAAGCCGAGGACATAGATGGGTCGGGTGGTCTTCCGTGCACAAGTTGCATGGATACCTCGCCTTCCGTTTCTCAGTGTTGTCCCTGCCAGCATTATCGTTAGGTTTTTTATCCCCCTTACCCTTCTTTCATTGTTTTTTCTTTCCTTCAGGCTGTTGGGTGGCCTTTGGGTTAGTCGATTGCACTGTGTGTACCTCCAACGTTTTGGTAGGGGGAGCAGCCAAAGTAGTAGTTTGGTTGGACGCTGTGTGTTGTATAGATAACTGCTGCAACTGCTTCGTCAATTGCTCAGCGGGCTTTGTTTGTGCTGAACCAACAATACCATTGGCATTTGGTCCAATTCTCTGTCTAGTTTTATCAAGTATTGAGCATGGCGCATCTGGAAAAATGTTGTATAATAAACCGGACTGAGAATAGATGAGCTCAAATTGTTGAGCTCTCATGATGGCGTCTTCTTTGGAGAATACTCCCGACGTCGCGATGTCTTTGGATAACTGCGGGACCAAATACTTAAGGAACCACTCAAGTAGGAATGTTGGTGGGACTGGCACCTTAATTAAACTCTTCTGACGTCTCCATTCTCGGATGTGATTAGAGATATGGTCCGCTGTTGTTTGTTCAAAATTGGCGAGCAGCTCTGTGCCAACGTCGTATCTCACAGGTAACTGGAAATGGTTTAGGAAAGCCATTGCCAGTTCCTCGAATGAAGAGTATCTTGAGCGATCGAGCTCAATGTACCATTTCACGGCACTCCCAATGAGAGTACGTTGAAACAATCACAACTGTACAGAGTCGTCTTTCAACGAGTTAGATGAGCACCAAAGATGGAAGGTAGTCACATGATCTCCTGGATCTTCATTAGGCTTGGCTTTGAACTTTGGGATGCCCGAAGGAAACTTCGTCGGCATAGGAGGCCAATGTGAATCGTGACAGATAGGGTCATTCAACAACCTTGTCAAATCTGGCAAGTGCAAAGTCGCCAAGAAAGGTAGTTTGTGTTGTTGGTGATAACCTGGGAAAAAGGGGCCGAGAGTTTCACTGGCACCAGGTTGCTAGGAAAAGTTTGGTTGCTGGCCTAGATTCTGGTAGAAACGATGGCCCAGGCCAGCGTATGGATTTTGCGTATGTGGAGACATCATCGACTGATTTCCAAAATAGGACATAGATGGTTGGGCATGCATTACATTCGAAGAACTTTGGGAAGGGTTGCCCCATGTCGGTCCCGTGGGGATAGGCATAGTAGTTTGTCTGAGGTTCCATTAATTGTGGAAAGAATTACCCCAGATCGACATTCTAGATGAGGGAATAGATCCCTGCCAAGAATTCCAAGGCCCTGATGCGGAAGAAGTTCCTAGGTTTGCCCCCTGTGCAGGAATAGTACCCTGCATAGGAATAGGTTGTCCAAAATTGGGATTACCCCCAGTCGGGAAGGTAGTTGATGAGAAGGCGTTGTTACCAAATGTTCCGATCAAAGAAAACGATGTTGAACCTATCGGCATATTATGCGAAGGTGGTCGTTGACTCCCCACTCCAAATAAACTATGATGTGTAGGTTGCCCGGCGGATTGCTGATGCGAGCCACAGAGTGAAGGGGACGAAGGAGGTATATGACCTCCTCTGTAAGGGAAAGCATTAAAAGGAGCAGGAGTGCCCCCCATGTGACCTTGCAGAGGAGTGCTAGAGATCCCTGCCTCCAGACCTGAAGTCTATAAAGTGGAGTAGGAAAGTACAAGACTTGTACCCGAACTAGGCATCCTGTATGAGAACAGAGGGCCTGTCACACTTGGTGTGATAGGGGTTGTGGCTGCCGCCAAAGATGGGAGTGGACCACTATGCGATGTAGAGGTAGTCGAGACCATGGTGGCTCGGACCGGTGACAGTGGGTTAGGAGGTGAAAACTCTCCTGTGGTGAGGACCGTAGTGGGAATTGAAGAATTCCCAGAAGGAGTAACAACATTTGTTTCCATCGCTGCGTGCAACACTGTTTGGTATAAGTAAGGATGAATCGGTACGATGATGGGTGCCAAAAGATCAGTGGTGGAGATTTCAACCAGAACAAAAGCTTGCGCTCCAAGGTCTAAAATGGTCGATTCCTCTGGGTGTTGGTCGGGCACAATTTCTTGTGATCCGACTGCTTCAAAAGACCCTTGTTGGTCTAGCTTTTGCCTTAGTGGTGGCGGGGGTGGCTCCAGTGTAACCGATGGCAGGCAAAGAATCCTTCGTGACCGGTGGAGCTCATGATCCTCCACTATGTGAGAAGATCAAAGACACACTAGGGTAGTCTAACCATTGAAAAACAACATGCACTAACAAAGTCCCTAGAAGATAAGACAGGTAAACACTAAATTAATTGGAGGAATAGTTACAACAACCAACACTAGAGAAAATTACTGGTGCAAGTGCAACTCGAAAATGGAAGCACCCTCTAGGTATAATCTGCAAAGCGTGGCCCGATGTTTGTCCTAGGTATCATAGTATACCCCCACAGTCACCTGTGTATGTCCCTAAAAAAGATAGGCAACTAGATTACCAGCGTGTGAACAATCACCAGGTGAGTACAGTCGAAAGTCAGGTAGACCACAATAAGCAGGGTATCGAGCCCGAAACCTGTCAAGGGTATCGAAATCAAGTGGTTCGGAAGAAAACTGAGGACCTCAAATGGATTCGAGACCCACGAAGCCCCGTGGCAAATGCAATTGACGGAATCTCAAAACAAGCCCTCTATATGTGTTCTCCACTACGATTGGTCCAGCTTTGGAGGGGTTATCTCCGCTACCTTTCTGCACGTGGCCTCGTGTTTATCCCCTATGTTAGAGGGGGGTCTCGGATAAATTTCACGATACTGAACTTGGACACTCCCTAACTCAGACTCCAATGTTTGATTTTAATGGCCTTGAAGAGTTTCCTCTCCAACCTAATCCAAGGCCCTAATCCTGAACTAGTTGGTTAACCCTACAAACATAAAAGTTTAATAAATTTTAGATTTAGCGTTAATTTTATGGCTTGTCTTATGTCAAGGGGTATGAAAGTGAAACTGATGATGTGTAAAAGATGAAAGTAAAAATGAATAAAAAGCTGGAAACAAAAACTTTCACTTAATGCAAAATTTCAACAACTTTTCAATTTTTTTTATTTTTATTTTTATAAATTTTCTAAGATTTTTGGACAAAAAACTCAAAAAGAATTTCACTCGACTATGAGCTACTTATGATCTAAGTATACTGCAAAGAACTTATGAAATAAAAGACTTTTCCATGGTTAATAATGCAGAATCACACTCTTCAACCAAACAAGAAAATGAAAGAGATTTTTATCTTTTTATTTAAATGCTGATAAAGAAAAAAGGAAAAATACCAACAAGTAAAAAACCAAGAAAAACAATTCTAGCCTAATCACAGATTGCAAAGAATCACTTCAAGAAATCACACACTAGCAACTTAAAAAATGATTCTCACACTTGTCTAAAAACCTTAATTTTTTTTTTAATGACAACTTTTTAAATGAAAAAGAAAGATATGCCTAAGATCAACCCTAAGCTACTGACTGCTAGGACAGAGATTCAAAAACCTGAAAGGTATAACTCTTGTCAAGGGAAAGGATGATTGCTTTACCCTCAACAAAAAATATCCTACACAAGCACGCTACTGATAATCCAACAAAAAGCGTGTGAACACGAGCTGTATAGAGCTAGAGGGTGTGTACATGTGGGATGACCTTCTACAGGCCACGTGTATCTCTAAAAATCTGAAGAAAAAAAAAAATAGACAATCCAAACCAGGAAGAGACCACTGATATTGATAAATGAGATCTCCTGAAGGCTTAGACACTCTCTTTAACAGAAACAACAAACAATGTAAGGAAAAAATTCGTAAAACAAACCAATCTGAGACAAGACCGCAAACAACCAAGACTTAGAAAGAATTCCAGAAAACCCCTGAGAATGTCCGATTCTGATAGAGAAGAGGATGACTGCCTCAAAAAATTTTCTGGACTCTACACGCTACTGCTACTTCTTCAGCTAGAATTTACACACGGGCTGTAAGAGAGTAAGGCACGGGTACATGCGTGCAGACCTTATACAATCCGTGTGTACCTCTGTGTGTCTTGAAAAAACATAGTCAAGCAAATAATAGAGACAACTGGTATGGGAAACCAGACTCTCTGCTAGCTCAGACTTCGCAGAAACTAAAAAAAAAAACAAGCAATAAAACCAGTCTTTTAAAACTACCCAAAAAATAAAATTCCAGGAACCCTAGAGACTCTCCCCAGTATGGTCACCAATTATGTTGTGAGGGAAATCCCCTTACAGACTAGGAAATAGGGTTATCTTATGCATGCAGATATGTCCAAAAGAAATCTACTTTCTACCTTCATCCCCAAACTTAAACCCCATTCCTTTTCGGCAAATACATGGTTTAGACCAACATACCTCTTTTCAGATGTTCGATGTTGGTCCTTCTTCATGCTTGATCGCTTGTTGGCAGTTATCCTCTCAAGATTGACCTGCGTATAAAACAAACAACAAACTACACATGCATTTTACTTACAAACTAATGGGTTAGAGATTCAAACATCTATTTACTGAACTATGAAGAACTCATATAGTGGGACGGGAAAATAATTTCTTTATTATTAACTTTAATGAATTAACTTACAATGTCGAGACCGGCCATTGCTCCACGAATCCTGATCCTGGGCTCCTCTTCAAATGTCCTCCAACTTCTTTGCTTTGTATCTCTTCTTGCACAAGGATGGCTAAAGGGTTGGGACAATGGGAATATGCAATTGGGCAGAGTTTCTTTACTCTATTTCTCCTCCTCCAAATGGGACCCCTAACCCTTCTTTTATAGGCTAGAAGAAGCTAGGTATTTAGACGAACCCTCGGCCATGCATAGCTGAGAGTTTCAGTTAACTCTCCCAAAGCTGCGTGTTCCGTCGAAAACTTTCCTTTTTTCATTCTTTTGTCGGTCCATGTGGGCTATTTTAGGTCAGCTAGGGTGTACACACATGTAGTAATGGAGTAGGGCGCGTGGGCCCTTATAGAAGAGGTTTTTTAAAGAGTTGTTCAACAATACTTTTGGCAAAGAAGGGATCTGAGATGGCCTGATACCAGGTAAGCATGTATGGTGAAAATTAGGGTTATAACAAGAGGTAAGAAAAGAAAATGAGAAAATAGAAATAGAGGGGAAGCACCAAAGGGGTTTAACAACTAGCTCCAATTGTGGGATGATAACCCCCTGTAGGTTGTCAAGATTCCAGAATCTCATGACTAGATGTTTTATCCTTTGGGAAATGGAGTCAAGACAATGAGGATGTACAAAATAAAATTAAAATTTATGTACAAAGAAAAGAGAATGTCTTAAGCGAATAAAATTTTCAGGTGTTTCCCGTTGACATGAAACATTAACATATTTCCTTTCATATCTTTAAGCATGTATGAATTGAAACCTAGAATATTCTCAATGAGTTAAGGCCCAATCCAGAGTGCCTCAAATTTTGTATGCATTGACGACTTTTCTTTTGCTTTGTTCCAGAGAAACATCAATTCACCCTTTTGAAAGTTCTTGATTGTTTCACTTTGATCAAAGTATTTATTAACATTCTGCTGCCTCTGTGATATTTTATGCAAAGCCTCACTTCTTTCTTCTTCTAATCTCAATAATTGATTCAATCTCTTTTGTAGAGGGGGAGTATCTTCAACGTCCTCTAGGTTGACTACATAAGTCAAGGCATTCAATTCAAGGTTGATTCACATCTTCACTTCCTTTCCATAAACCAACATGCAAGGAGACATCCTAGTGCTATCTTTTAGAGTCATCCTACTTTCTCATAAACCATCTATCAAATTCAAGTGCCAATGTTTCTTATTTCGATCGATAGTCTTATTTAGGATTTGAATCAGTGTCTTAGTTGTAGACTCGGCAAGGCCATTCCCTTGTGGATAATAATTTGATGATTGTCCCATCACAATTCCATATTCTCTGCAAAATTTTGTGAACTTTGATCCAATGAAAATTGAGCGATTGTTTTTAATGAGTTTCTCTGGAACACCAAATATTGACAAGATATTATCCCTGAGAAAATTAATTAATTATTTAGAGTCAACCTTTTTCAATGCTATTGCTTCCTACCATTTCATGAAATAGTCTATAGCAATAAGAATATATAAGTGCCCCTTACTTGATTTTGTATTTATTGGCCCAATAACATCCAACCCCCATTGTGTGAATGGTTTTTCTACTGATATGGGTTTCAAAGACATTGCAAACCTCTTCATATTTCCTGAGAATTGTTGACAGGGAATGCATTTTCTTACCATCGCATATGAATCCTTGAAAACTGATGGCCAATAATATTCGACTCTTATTATTTTATGTGTTGTAGCAGTATATACAAAATGTCCTCCACATATGCAATCATGAAATTCTTGTATTAGTTCTTGAGCCTTCTTTTCATCAACACACCTCAATAACATGCCATCATAGTTCCTTCTGAATAATATTTCAGGAATCGACACATACTGTCTTTACTTCATATTTAAATCTCTTCTTTCCTTTGGAGTCATGATGATGGGAAATTGTCCAGATTTTAAATAGAATACAATGTCTTTGTACCACTTCGAACCAGATATGGGTTTTCCAATTGAAACTGAACTTACTCCATTCGGAGAATCACTATCCGCAATGAGTTTTCACAATCCTTTCCCTTTGACTGCTTTCAATCTCATATTCTTGAATTTTTGCCAACCAATTCACCCATTTCCCTTCTCTTAGTTGTTGGTTTAAAAGCATCTTTACTGGAGAGGATGGAACATATGCCATGCCATGAGAATTTAAAATATAGGTATGAAAATTTGCTACTGCTTTTATGAGAGACAAGGCTTGATTCTCCAATTCTGAGTATCTTAATTCATAGTCATGGAGAGTCTTACTCATAAATTTGATTGGTAACTCTTCAGTCTTAGCATTTCTTTGAGTAAGGACTGATGCTACAACATTTTCTGTAGCAAACGAATACATAATAAAGTCTCTTTGAAAATCTAGACTGATGAGCACCGGTGCTGTAGTAATTGCCTTTTTAATGTTATTAAAGGCATACTGTGTATCTGAAGTCCACTCGAACCTTTGATCTTTCTTTAACAATAAATTAATCGGTTTTACTATGTTCGCATAATCAGGAACAAATCTCTGAACAAAATTTATCTTTTCAAAAAATGATCGGACTCCTTTCTTAGAAGATGGAAGATTGAGTTCATTGATATCCTTCACCCTTTCTGGGTCAATATAAATTCTTTCTTTACAGACAATATGCCCCAACAACTTGCCTTCAGCTACAACAAACAAACATTTCTTTGGATACATAGAAACACCATACACTATACATCTTTCAAACACTTGCCTTAGATGATGAATATGTTCTTGCCTTTGAATGGACAGTTAGATCATCCTGGTAGTCCCCCATGAATTTTCCTATCAAACTTTCAGATGCGTGGTCCATAGCCCTTTGGAAAGTGGCTCCAACATTTTTCAGGCCAAATAGCATCCAAGCATACGCATACGTATCCCATGGCGTTATGAAAGCCATATTAGGCCTGTCTTCCTCTGCAATTAAAACTTGGTTGTATCCAGAAAAGTTATCTAGCATGGACATACAAGCAGATCCAATGACCTATTGAAGAAGGAATTCCATGTTGGGCAGAGGATAATTATCTTTGACACTTTATTTGTCGAGATCTCTAAAATCTACACACATCCGAATCTCCCCAGTCTTTTTCCTCACAACCACTAGATTTGAAAGCCATTCAGAATGTCTAGTGGGATATATTATTCCATCTTTCTTCAATTTTTCCAACTCTATCTTCACCAACGGTTTTAATTTTGGATTCATCATTCTTATTTTTTGCTTAAAGGGATTTGCTCCTTCTCTTAATGGAATAATATGCTGAAATATTTATTTATCACAGGCTTTTAGATCATCATAACTCCAAGCAAAAACATCAAAATATTCTTTGAAAAGGGAAATATATTGATCAAGTTCTTCATATGTACAATCAACTCCCAAGTTTATGTACTTCAGGGAACTATCAATCCCAATATTGACTTTCTTCGTTTCTTGCACTTTTCAGACTGATACTTCTTATGTGAGACTTTTTGTATGATCATCTCTTGTGAAAAGATATTCATATTGGACACAATTCTTTAGTACAAGAGCAATATTATCATCTTCATCTTCATTTTCATATGCTATAAAATCTTTTAAGTCTTCATCATTTTCAAACACTTGAAGATAATCTTGGTTATCTGGGATTGTGGGTCGAAAAAATATTTTTACTTGAAAAGATGTTTCACTTTGAATGTCATCTGGGTTTGACAATGAAGCAGCCGATGCTAAAGAATATGAATTTTGATTTTTATCCCTTGGAATAAAATAAATATTGAAAGAGCTAAAGGTCTCCATTAATTCATTCACTCTTTCCAAATATAATTTGAGCCTTTCCTTTTTAATCTTATACTTCAGAGTGATTTGATTTATTACCAATTTGAATCCCCAGTCACAATCAAATGCTCAATCTACATCTCCAATGCGTGGATCATTCCTTGAATTAAGGCTTCATACTCTGCTTCATTATTTGTACAAGGGAACTCAAGTATGATGGCATGTGGGTATATGATCTTCCTGGGGATTTTGAGTACAATCCCAATTCCACTCCCTGAGCTTGAACAAGCTCCATCAAACAAAATTCTCTAATAGCCAACAAATCAATTCTCTTCATTTTTATATCCTCGATTTGCTCCATATCAAGGATAACATAGTTCCCAATACTAACATCTATATAATCTTCCATCAACTTGTTATCCTTCTTCTTGAAAGAAAACAATATCCTAGGTTCACGAAGAACCTTGATCATTGCTCCATCTTTGTTAGGTAACATCATACAACTTCCATCGTTCATTATATAACCACCAATCATGGAAGACCAATCTCTTCCAAGGAAAACTCTGTATGCTGGAGGTAGATCCACCACCATAATATTAAAAACTGTAATGATATGAGGAGCGACGGTAATCCAGGAATAAAAATCCTTAATTTCTCCATAAGTTGGTATCTTCCTGGAACCAATTGCGTAGATGCTTTCTCCTGTTTCGTATTACTTGGTGCAACTCATGCAGAGTGCCTCCATCATTGCCAAGGGCATGATGTTGTTTGTCGCACCAGAATCTACCAGACAATTGTGGAGCACGACATCATGATTTTCTATTGAAATGTAGAAAGGTGGAACTTTCCCTCTTAATTTCACCGTTGATGTATTGTGACTCTGCTTCGGGTTTGCAATTATTGCTTCAATTCTCCCAGCTAGCTCATCCAACAATTTTAGAATGTTTTCCCTCTGTTGAGGAATTTTTACTACTTCTGTGAAAGGCAGAGTAATTCTTAACTTGCTAAGATCATCAACAACATTATATATCATCTGAAGGGGATTGAGCATCTTTTGTTGCTTTTTGACTTATGTGATAGTTGTTTTACTTTTATCACTTTCTTTTTCTTTATCTTTATCTTTATCTTTTTCCTTATCTTTTTCAGAATTCTCCCTATTCTTAGCCTTATTTACATGTGCCCGTGTTTGGACAACGTTTTCTTGTTAGATAGGATATTCTTCACCTTCTTCAAATATATACATGCAAGAATGTCCCTTTTCGTTTCTTGTGAATGTCCTCGACGAGATCAGGACATAGAGAGTTGGGTCTCAAGCTAGTTTCCCTTGAGGATAAACGCTCTCGCCAGCCCAAGAAGCCTCCCATGGCGGAAGAGAAGAGGAACGAGGGAGTAGAATATCCCATCAAGTTGTTGCTCGCGGAAGCCCTCACGCAACACAGGAACAAGATGTTGGATAAATTTTCCAAAATCCTTCAATGATTGTTGACAATAATAGGTGTGTCTTCGTCAAGCAGTTACTTTGGAGATGCTACCCCATTCAAGGTACAAGTTAATCTTTATATTCCCGTATTTGAAGGTCATATCGATGCTGATGCTTTAGAAAAATGGTTAAATTTGCTAGTAGGTTATTTCTTTGTTCACAATTTTTTCGATAGAGAAAATATAACCTTTGTGCTTCTTAAGGCTCTCCCCCATATCAAACACTGGTGGGAAAATTATTGGGAGAAAAAATCCACAGAGGAGTCTAGAATATTTGGGGCCGAGCCCACTTGGGATTTGTTTATGGATGCAGTCAAGGAGCAATATTTCCCTGTGGGAAACTGATGACCAATACATGAGATGGACCATGCTGCATCAAAAGTGGGATCAAATAGTGCCAAAGTTCACAAATACCTTTCATACCTTGCACACCAAGTTGGGTATCAAAGACTCTGAGTGGCATCTAGTTCTGAAATATCGCATGGCTCTACACAG
>WSFP011463965.1:0-18568 GCA_009831015.1 Picea engelmannii
CAACACAGAGTCTGATTTCTCCACTCTTTTTCCTTACTGGAACCAAGTTGGCCACCCATTCAGAGTATCTAAGAGGGACAATGATTTGGGCATCCAACAACTTCTTTACCTCTCTTTCCATAATAAACAACAACATAGGATTTATTTCTCTTAATTTCTACCTAAATGGTTTGTCCTCCTCTTTCAATGGGATCTTCTGCTCAATGACGGTTGTGTCGTATGTCCCGAGGTCTTCATAGATCCAAGAAAACACATCAGAAAATTATTTTAATAGCTCATTATACTCGACTCTATGCTCCCTTGACAGGCTTCTTGAAAACTTGATGAAATTTGGATCCTCCTCTGTACCAATATTGCATTCAGCTACATCATCATCCTCAGTTGGGCCTTTAAACTTTACTGCCACATCGTTCCCTTCGAACAATCTTTCTAATGGAACTAGTCCTTTGGTAATGTGGTTGCTAGGAAACTAAACAATATGGTGATTAGCAATTTTATTTATAAATACATCAGTGTGAGGGTCACCTTCGGGATCATGATCTTGATCATTTTTTAATGCAAATAACTCATCAACAGACTCAATAAATTTTCTGATCTCAAGATCGTCCTCAAACATCTTCCAATACTTGGTATTATCAGGTATAGAGGAACTATATCTTACCTCAACATCATACCTGAGTTTAGGTGGTAGAGGGACTCTAAAATTTCTTCATGATATAGCCAATGAATCAACCATGACATTCTCTTCCCCTGGAATAAATGAAATCTTGAAAGACGAGAAAAAATTGTCAACCAGGTCCCACACTTCATTTCTATATGATCTCAGTCGAGAGTGTTTGGACTAATAAATATTTCTGATCTACTGGAAAATCAACTCAACATCCCAAAACATTGATATTTCTTCAATTCCCATGTCTTTTGCATCCCTCAAACACAAAATAAGAGCTTCATATTCTGCCACATTATTGGCAGTTTCAAATTCTAACTTGAATGACAGAGATACAATTTCTTGAATAGGAGAAACAAGGACCACTCCATCTCCAGCACCTTCTCTAGAAGAGGCTCCATCAAAGAACATTTTCCACATAGAGTTAATCGGAGGAGAATCTTCACAGAGGGTAAGGGACTGATTTCTAATTTCAAGAGGGGCTTCGGGAGCATCAATGAGCTGTAACAAGCCAGATCCAAAATCAACATCAAGGGAAAAAATAGGATGATTGGTGAGGTCTTCTTCATCACTAATGATACAGGGAAACTGAGCTTCTCTATACAGTCTTCTATGTCCCCCCCCCAAATACAGGAATGGTAGCATATGTGAGGTCCATCTGCAATGTTCCTTTGAGTCTTTTAATCCAATATCTTGACAACAACATGATGAAATTATGGGTAACATCAGCTACCACAATGTCCATGACCACACTTTTCATGGGCAGTTGAAACAAGGTCACAACCAGATCTTTGATGACCCCAAGACAATGCACTTTCCTAGAATCAAAAGAATACAAGTCGTGATAAGCCTTTGTGACTTCTGGTCCTAGTTCATCCATGACAGTTTTGGGCATGAGATTATGAGATGCCCCTGAGTCCATCAAACAATCATGCAACACCATATCATGTATATTTAGGGATGTATATAAGGGAGGGGATGAATCATCTTTTTCTTCTATCATCGGACATAAGATAACTGTTGGCTTTATATCTTGAAGGTTTACTGAGTCTATGGAATAAGATGAAGTCTCGGGTTGCAACAATTTGGAGAGGGATTTCTTGAAATATTCGTTCTTGACTAGCTCTGAAAGGGGCACAAGGATCCTGATTTTTTGAATTTCATGCTCGAAGTTGAAAGAGGAGGGGGGTTTAGAATTTGTCTTACTTTCAGGATAGGATCTTTGGCTATTTTTGGGGGGGTTTGAATCTTCTTACCTTTGTTTCCATCTACTACAACTTTGGCAGGATTTTCTTCTCTGGTAGGCTGATCGGGAACATCAAGATTTCCTCCTTTATTTTTGGACCCTAGGTTTTATCTATTTGGGTTGTTTCTAGCCTTGTCCCCCTTGCTGAGATTGTTTAATTGGTTTTCCATGAGAGACTCCTCGTATGTTGATTGAGTTAAGTGAGGAGAAGAGGATGTGTCTTCAAGACAGTGGATTGATGGATGAAGGTCTTCTTCCTCTCCACCTTCATCCGCAACAAGGTTGTTTTGAAGAGGAGTCTGGACTTTCTGATCATCTCTATCTATGTTCCTTTGTTCCCTTTGCATAATATGAGGATCATTGTTATTTGGCCTCCTGAAGTTGCCTCTGTTATCAACATTTTGAGGATTTTTGTATGTCTTCTTCCCTTATAATTCCAACCTTTCCATTCTATTTGAAAGTGATTTTATTAACTTGGTTACTTAGTCCATTTGAGGGGGGCAGTCATAGGAACTGGAGGTTGAGGCTTCAACTCTTCCCCTTCCTTTGTCTATGTCGGCCTTATTTCTGAGTGGGTCAACTAAAAATATGTTAGACTCTAATTCCAAGGTTTCATATTGCATTTGAGCCAAGGAGTTATCCCTTCTCTCTCTTAATAGGAGGCAGAAGTCAGGGTCAAAATCACTAGCATAGGTAATTTTGGCAGAGGTTTCTGTAGGTTTTATCTAAGCAGGGATCTTATTGTACATTTTGTTGAATATTTTGGAGAAGTCAGAGATAGACTCTCCCTCTTTTCTCTTTAGGGACCCAAACTATGTGATATAATACATGAAGTCCTTTTTATACCCCCATTGTCACAAGAAGGCATCATCTAAAACTTCAATCCCAACAATGGATCCAGGAGCGAGGGCCCTGAACCACTTTCTGGCGTCTCCATCAAGACTGTGGACATAAATTCTCATCCACACACCCTCATTTACTATGACATAATTATCAACATAACTATAGAAAGCTACAAGGTGCTCCTCTACAGTGATATCTCCCTCCCCTATAAACTTAGGCAGTTTCTTAAGATAGCCACCAACTAGGAGGGTATTAAGAGGTTGAGGCAAAATGAGAGGGGCATATCTGGCGACCACTATAGATTCCATTCTATTTCTTAGGAGATTAGCTCCTGCCATAAGGATGATAGGTGGAGGAGAACTAGGGGGGGAAGGGGTTCGAACAGGGAAGACTGGAACCGAGCTTCCGAGAGGAAAAGGAAACAACAGAGGATTTGGAGAAAAGGCTACAGGGCTAGAGGGAAAAAAGATTTCCCTTTATTCAAAATCAATAACTCTAACAGGAGGAGGAAAAATAAAACATGGAGTGGGAAAATATTCCAAGGTATGGGGTCTAGACCAAGGTACAACCTCAGGGGAAATAGGAGTGACAAATATTTCTCCTTCCAATACAAAACCAGGAGGACAAAAATCAACAGGAACACTCCCAAACTTTAAACATCGTGAAACTCCAACATACAGTATAATAGGAAAATGAGAACCAGATATCGGATTTTCTACAAGAGGATAATAAAAATAATCAGAAATACCTGGTTCAACAGTAGAAATACTTTCTCAAAGGGCCCTTCCCTTTCTGATAAGTTTCTTTGGGTGATCTTTAGGTGTTGCTAGAGGTAGTTATGGAGTATACCTCGTGTATTTGCCTCTAGAATCCACAACTGAAATAATGGAGTCGCCAGTGAATTCACATCAATGGAGTCGCCAGGTGCACAGTTGAAATCTTGATGTACTAAGTTCTAATGCATGTTCAGAACTAGTAATCTTTTTCATTCAATCCCAGGGAAAATCTTCAATCCGTCCCTGGCAATGGCACCATAAATGTTAGCACCAGAAGTCCCCTCTGGATTGCGTCGAAGGTAAGCCCAATACCCATCAATTTGTTTGTCACAATGATTAAATTAAGGGGGGTCAAATGGGCTCAGGCTCAAGAAAATATCGCTTTAACTCAAAAATATGGACTGGTATGTGCAAGCAGGTGAGGTCTTAGTTTAATTTTAGTCAGTAAGTTGTACTAAAATTTGAGTAGGGGAAAGAATTGGTGAGGAAATGTAGAGGTCTGTTATGGACATCAGGTCTTCCAGCAGCCTAAGGAGGAAAAGATTTGAATACAAGATCTTCTTCGACCCAAAACTTCAGGAAACTGAAAACGTCATAACAATATTGCGATCAAACATACATTACAGTGTAGTCATGAAAAATCGACTGGATCACCCATGATCGAGTCTTCAATATTAGAATAAAAAGATATCATAAGAAAGATGACTATCATTAAACAAGAAGTCTCAAATGGCAACACATAACAAGAGAAACAGAGGCTTCATTAAAACTTTACAGCACGAGAGCTTAGCTCAACCATTGACCTTAACAAAATATCAAAACAAAGTATTTATACCCAGAACCATTCACTACCATGAGAGATGTGACTTGGCTATTACATTCAAAACTTTGTGTCTGCATATTCTTTTGTCATTTTTTACTTGCATTCTTATTTCACACGCGATCTCATATCAGTATGGGCTTTGTAGGAGAATTCATTGACATGGGAACTTTGGGCTGACAGTCTTCCTCCATGGCCATATTTTCCATGCTTTCCATTTATGGGGTGAAACAAGGTTTCAACCACCTTCCCCATTTTCATTAACTAGTTTTATTGGGATTAGGGTGAGGCCTGATACCCATGAATTTTCCAGGCGATGCCCACGACTCCTTCCAATTGATCTTGGCATCTTGAAACCACACAAATCTTCTGTTGAGACCAAGACAATCTCTTTTGGCCCTTGGCACAGCTCCTATCCATCGCTTCACGCGACCTTGGTCCATGACCTTATGCATATCCCATATGAAATTCTGGGATCTCACATTTAGGGAGTCTTCACTCCCCTTGACTTCAAATATTTTGATGCTCGATCTTGCGAAACAATCCATCTAGATAGACGGTCCGATTTACTTTGGATTTGATGGCCACTATCATTTCCTTAAATAATCTCAGTTGCCCGTTGCTCGACGAGATCTTTCCCTTTCTTTATGGCCCTTCTTCCATATAACCACGGGTTATGATCATGCGCCCAACTCCCAAGTGCATCATGATTTCAAGTTTCACGAACTCACATTGAACTCCATGCTCAAATATTCAAGTCTCAAAATCATGGTCACTCGGATCAGGTGACACACGTCTCTTTGCATCGGACGACCCAGATCATTTCAGAATTTTAGGACCTCGAACCATCGAAAATTCTCACCTCAGCCTTCTCGAAAATACTTTCTCCATGGATCCTGCACCACATGTCCTTCTGAAATAGACGGCCCAGATCATTTATCATTCATGATTCCTCATGACTCTGCCCTTTGACTTCTCCATTCTGTGGGTCAGGGAAATTCTAGTCTTACGCAACGTGTCCTTCCGAGGATCAATGGCTAGGATTGGGCCAACGATTTTCAGAAACCTTTCTAACGCTATACTTCATGTAACTCTTTGATCTCGATTGCCTGATGGTTGTTGATCCGATCTGCCTGGCGGATCTCCGCCATTGAAATTTTATCTTGCTCACTCACTTGATTTGAGTCTGTATCAAACCGCTCTAAGTGTTGCGCTTGTTCTTATGGCTATGTCCTATGTAAACAAATACTTGGATGATTGGATGAGGGCTATTGAATGCAAAAGGATCAGTGACAGAGACAAGGAGAGAGAAGCGATCAACCTTAGAGAAAACAAAAGGCTTAGGGACCACACCTCTCAGGAAGACAAAATAAGAAAACTATAAGTCAAAAAGAAAAACCTTATGATTGGGTCGACAAAAGGAGGAGATACAGGAAAAAATACACACTTAGGTAGAAATCACAAACCCCTAAGGCTTTGACAATTTTATGTGATAACAATATCCACTAAAACCATCCAGAAAGGAAACATATTTCTTCTCGACTAAGACATTGAAAAAATAGTCAATAAAAGGTATGGGGAAATGGTCCTTTCTGGTAGCCTTTTCCAAATCTCAATAATCCACACATATACTCCACTTCTCATCCTTGTTTGGGACAATAACTAGAGGATATACCCATTCACTATCAGAAATAGGATATATGAATACGTCATGAAACAACTTTTGCAGTTCTTGATTAACTATATCTTTCATTATAGGGTTCATCCTTCTTTGGGGATGGATAATAGGTTTGAAGTCCTCCTTCATGTAAATATGGTGAGTACAAATAGAATTATGGATGCATTTCTTGTCGTTTTAATCCCATGAAAAAGCTTCAATACTTCTTTTCAACACATCAAACAATTTTTTTTCCTAATGACTAGTGAGTTTATTGTTGATTTTAGTGTTTTTGCAAGGTCGATCTCTATAATTTTGACAGTTGGATATTCTATCTCAACAGTAAACAAATATGTCCATAATTTAGTGTTATTTTCTGCATAAATTTCATATCTGTTACCATCATTTATCCCTTCTATTTTCACATCGTCTGAATATTGATTTTTCAGAAAAATTACAAGGAAAGTGTCCTCATAAATTGTACTATCATCCAAGGAAGTGTGAAATGTGTATATGGGGTATGAAATTGTTTGTGTCAAGTATTATTCCTCTTCTACCCACATAGGAAGATTATTTGTTATCAAATTTTGGGAAGGATGATAAATAACTATTTTCTTTTGGGAAAGGCTATCAGTGACGGTCATGTTTCCTACTCTACAACCAATGTATGGATATGTTGTGGCTAGCTAAGGCCTTCCCAAAATGAGACGATATCCGTTGGATTGAGACTTGGGTTGAAGGAATAGGATGTTAGTAGGGTATTCCCAAGAATCAATGGAGCTTATGATATCTTCCAACATGCCTTCAAGTTTGACTATAGATTTATCTTCTAGTTGTAGTACAATCGGTGTATCTCTAAAAAATATATGAAGGTTGAGTCTCAACATAGTATCCTTAGTCATAACATTGATTGGATCTCTTAAATCAATAAGAGTATTTTGTACCAGGGTGTTATTAATATGCACATTTACTAAGGGACTCCATGTATCCAAGTACTTAGGTACAATCAACTTCCCAAGCATAAGGTCATCTAAAATCCCTATGACATTTATGGTAGGAGAATATTTCCTTTTTCTCCCTGGTCCGCTAATGCATTCTTCCTTGATATACTTGTTGAAAATAGGAACATATTTAAGAGATTGTAAGAGATCTATATTTATGCACAAATTCCTAATCTCTCCTAAAAACAAATTCCTCAGATGTATATGTTTTATTTTCTTTTAATCTCTCAGGGTAAGGAGGTGTTTGTGGTTGAGGTAAGGTGATATATTCTTTCACATATTATTCATTTCTATTATCTTTGGTTCTTGTTACAAAAAACTTCCTCATCTGACATTTATTTCTTTTAATTCCATAGAATAAAGTATGATAAGTTGTATCATTGTTGTATATAGGTTGGACTTATATTGTTTGAATTTGGAGCACGTTGAGCAGGTAGTTGAGGTTTCTTAGGAGGAACATTGTTTTGAGTAGTGTTGTTTTCAGGAGGAGGAGGTAGTAATGGAGGTTGCTGGAATTTTTTTGGCCTCCATCCTTGTGATGGTTGACTCCACTAATTTTGTGGAATGCTAGTAAAATATTGGTATGGAGGAGGAATTGCAGGTCCTTGTTATTGCCAATAATTTGGATTTTTCCAATGTGATGGGTTATACCATGGCTGAGGAGACATTTGAGAATTATATGCACTACAATTTTGAGCAAGATTGAATTTCAAAGTTGTTTGAAATGGTGTTGGTGCTCTAGACATTCTTTGATTGATGAAGTATATTATTTCCACATTCTTCTATGCTCCTCGAAATGTATCTTTCAATCATAGAAAAGAAGGAAATTTGTTAGTTGGATGATTTTCCTCTCGAATTCCACAAACATCTATAAGGTATAAAGGGAACTAAATTCTAGGTTGATTTTTTATGCATTTGGGACAATAGAAAGCAAATTCCTTCTATGCTTCCTTATGTTTATCTTTTATTTGAAAGGTATCTATTTTCATGGATAAAGCGTTTAAAACATTAGCCTTCATGTCCTCTATTAATCCTCTTAATTCATTGTTTATATGAGTTATAGGGTTAGAGGATTGAGATACCAAAACTCTACTAATTCTCAATTTATTTCTAGAGGACCTTGAATGGTTTTTGAATATTATTTTGATATAATCATAGGCGAACTGATAGATATATCGATTGGATATGAGATTCAATGTTTTCATAAGATATTCTCTTACTCCTCTGAGTAAGACAAGATTGAGTGAGTCTTCATCCATAGTGCAATTTTGGGCTCTCTTGTAGCTTAGTTGAAATCTCTTTTCAAAGTCTTCTAGAGATTCATAATGTCCTTGTGTATTTCTAAAAATATCATCCCTTGTATCTCTTTCTCTATAATAGTATATGTATCTTTCACTAAAGGTTTTTTTAATTTGATCCCATGTTGTGATACTATTTCCCTAAGAGATCATAAACCATCTTAGAGATGAATCTTTCAAGGTAGAAGCAAAACGTTTGAACTTTTTTTCATCAGTGGTATAATCATATGTCTTGCATATAACTACAAACTCAAACAAGAAAATGTCAAGATATTCAGAGACAAACCCATTAAAATGAGGTAAAGAAAAATGATTAATATTTTTTTATCTTGGATTCTCCATCAGATTCCCGAATAGGGATCTCAAATATTTCTTCTTAACCAACCATGACACGAGGTGAGGAATGTCTCTCTTATGAAATATTTTCAAATTCTCTAGCTTCCGTTTACAGAAACTTTCTAGTGTTTTAGGACCAATATCTAGATTTATTGGACTTGTTTTTGTGGTGGGTATTTTTTGGTAAAACAATTATTTCCTATGCCAAGGTCTAGTCATTCATGAAATCAAAATAAAGTGAAATGAAAAAAGAGAGTGTGACAAGGATCTATCAATACTCACACAAAGTGAAATAACTTGGGTTGTTACACTATAAAAATTTTATAGTGAGGCTGGCCTTGTGACTGCGGTATTTTTTATTTCTCCAAGTCACACAATTGTGCCACAATTGTATCTATATATGTGAATTGTGTCTTATTAGAAGTCATCATAAATGCACAAGGAGCGCTCTTGGAGGTAGGTATAGACAATTTCCCTTGATATTTGGCTGACAACTCATTCGAGAAGACAAAATACCTTGTTTCTAGGAGGTTGGTGCCTTTGACTCTTTCAATTCAACTTGGTTGGTGGAACACATTTCTTTTTCCAAACAACATTAGTAAAGAAGGTATATTATACACAAAAATCCACTTCATTCAAACATCCATTATCCACATACCAAAGTATATATCTAAGATTGTGTGTGTGTGTGTGTGTGTGTGTGTGTGTGTGTGTATAAATATATACTCAACATCGTCTAAATTGTACATTATATATACTCTTGGATACATTTTGAACTATTATCCACATGCCAAAGTTCCACATTTCAATTTGTGTGTTTAAACAAATCACATAACTATCATCTTCATAAACATATAAAAATAAAAATAATATCCCACAACACACAAATAGCTCTATATGTATACATATCAAATGCCTATATAATTCTAACTAAACCCAACAAACACTAAGAAATGAATAACTAAGATAAGTAAAAATAAAATTCCTAACCCTATCAGGCCTAAATATAGGTCGTTACACTTAAAAATCCCTAGAACACCACTATGATCTAAAATAGACTAATCCCTTCTTGAATATCTTTCCATGTAGCTTCCCATTTTAACCTATATAAAAATAAATATATCTTTCCACAAAATTATGCAAGGAAACATTCAAATCAAAATGTGGATTGCAATGAAGAAAGAATAACAAAAAATAACCCTTCCCATCCCAAGAAAAAAAAAAAATTCTAGGGACATATGACTTAAATTTTTATCATGAATTTCATTTCCATCAAATGAAGTGTTAATGACATTTTAATTCCAAATGAAAAAAAAATCATGCCTTTTTCTTCCATTCCCTCCCTTGGCATGCCTTGCCTTTCCTTTTCTTTCCATGTCATGTATTTCCTTGACATCCCATGCCATGCCTTTCTATGTCATGCCTTACCTTTCCATGCCATGCCTTGCATTTCCTTTCCTTGATATGTCATGTCATTCCTTTCCCTACCTTTCCATGACATGCATTTTCTTTCCATGTGATGCCACGCCATGAATTTCATTTCCATACAATGCCTTGCCTTGCCATTTTATTCCCTACCATATCCTACATTGCCTTACCTTTCCATGCCATGCCTTTCCATGCCATTCAATGGAATTTATTTCCTTGACCTACCATGCCTTTCCATACCTTATCTTTCCATGCCATCCCTTTCCATGCCTTGCCTTGCCTTGCCATGGTATGAATTACATTTCAAATTCATCCATTGTCGATCGAGGCCTGTCCATGTTATTCCATTCCATGCCATGCTACGACATGCCTTTCATTTCCATGCCTTTTGTTTCCTTACCTTGATATGCCGTGACATCCCTTGTCTTGCCAAACCATGACATTCCATGCGTTGTATTTCTTTTCCATTCCATGCACTATATTTCCATGGCATGTGACTCCATGCCATGCCTTTCCTTTCCATGCCAATCCTTTCCTTGCCATTCGATGCCATGCCATAATTTGCATTTCCTTTCCTTGCCATTCAATGCCATGCCATAATTTGCATTTCCTTTCCTTGTCATGCCATGCCTTCCCTTACTAATCCATGCCTTGTATTTCTTTTCCAAGCCATGTCTTTCCTTGTCATGTCATGCCTTTCCTTGTAATGTCATTTCATTTCTTTCCTTTCTATGCCATGCCCTACCATGCCTTGCATTTCCTTTCCTTTCCATTCTACACCTTTCCTTGCCAAGCCATACCTTTCCTTAGCATGCCATGCCTTTCCATGGAATTAATTTCCTTCCCCGTTCATTCCTTTCCTTTCCATGTGATGCCTTTCCATTCCTTTCCTTGCCTTGGCATACCATGACTTGCCTTTCCAAGACATGTATTTCCATGACTTACCATGTATTTCCTTCCCATGCATTTCCTTTCCCGACCATCCCATGCCATGCCACGCCTTTCATTTCATTTCCTTGTTATTCCATGCCATGTCATGTGTTGCCTTGAATTTGCATTCTATGCCTTGCCTTTCCATGCCATACCATTCCATTCATTTCCTTTCCATGCCATGCCTTACCTTTCCATGTCAAGGCATGTCATTCCTTGCATTGCCTTTCCTTTCCATGCCAATGCCTTTCCTTGCCAAGCTAATCCTTTCCTTTCCTTGCCAATCCATGCCATGCTTTTCCATCCCATGCCTTTCCTTGACATTCCATGCCATGCCTTTCATTTGCATGCCATGTCATGCCTTGATTTTCCATTTCATGCCATGCCATGCGATGTCTTTCCCTACCATGCCATGCCTTCCCTTGCCTTTCCATGCCTTGCATTTCCTTTCCTTTCCATGACATGCCTTAACTTTATGAATTATGACGTAAATTTATATCATAAATTCCCTTTCAATCCGATGAAGTGTTTATGACATTTTAAGTCCAGATGAAAAGGTTTTCATGCCTTGCCATGCATTTCCTTGTCATATCATGCCTTTCCATTCCTTTCCTTTACCTTCCTTTCCATTCCATGCCTCGACTTGCCATTCCATGTCATTCCTTTCCTTTCCATTCCATACCATGGCATGCCTTGCATTTTATTTACTCGATATGTCATGCCAAACCATTTCATGCATTTCCTTTCCTTGTCATTGCATGCCTTGCCTTGCCATGACATTCCATGCCATGCCTTACCTTTCCTTGACATGCCATGCCTTTACTTTCCATGTCATTCCATGCCATGCCATGCCTTTCCATGTCATTCCATGCCATGCCTTGCCTTGCCATGTCATGCCTTTCCTTCCAAATCCAATCCTTTCCAATCCATGCCCTTCAATCCATGTCTTTCCTTTAGATTCCATCCTTTCCATACCATTCCATGGAATTCCTTAGATTTACATTTTATTCATTTCCATGCCTTACCTTTCCACTCCATGTGTTTCCATGCCTTTCCTTGCCTTTCCATGCCATTCCTTTCCTTTCCAGGACATGATTTTTAATGTCATGCCATGCAATTCCTTAACTTTTCATGCCATGCCTTTCCTTTCCTTGACTTGCCATTCCATGATTTTCCTTTCCATACCATGCCATTACTTGTCTTTCCATACCATTACATTACATGCGATGCATTCCCATGCCATTACGTACCTTTTCTTTCCTTTCCATGCCATTCCTTTCCCTTACATGTCATCCCATACCATGCCATGCCTTGCCTTGTCATGTCATGTCTTTCCTTCCCATGTGATTCCTTTCCTTTCCATACCATGCCATGCCATGCCTTTCCTTGTCATTCCATGTCTTTCCTTGTCAATCCATGTGTTTCCTTGGCTTGTGAAGCCATGCCATGTGTTGGACATACAATTTTTGGATGCAATTTTGGTAGAAAACAAATAAGGATAAAGAAAGTGTGTAGAAGAAAGGGCGAGGAAGAAAGTGTGTAGAAGGAAGGGTGCAAAAGAAAGGGAGAAGAAGGAAGGAAAGTGCACGGGATGAAGTCAATGAACATACAGAAATATAAATCAAGCGAGTGAGAGGAGAACACGTGAAGGATGACAATGCACCTATCTAGAAATAGAAGAACAACAAAAAATATGTATAAAGAGAGAAAAGAATAAGAAAGAAAACAACTAGTTAATTGACGCTGGCCATGCCATGCATTGTAATGGGATATTTTGGGATATATAGAATCGGGATTTAAACACTATATTTTGAATATAAATATGTAACGGGTGGGGTGAGAAATAAAATTATGGAGAGAAAGAGTTTGAGCCACAAGGTTGAGATTATGCAAGAATTGTGAATGTAATAAGTTGATAAGATGAATAAAGACATATTTTAGAGATAATCTTGTGTCTTGTGTTCTTTACTTGTTTATGTGAATTTATGAATTATTTTTTTATATTTCATACACTATATGTATTTTATGGATTGATTATGGTGCAATATTCATGAATGACTGCGATAATATCTCTAATAATCAATAACATACATAATCTAGAAAAAGGAAGCAAGACTCAAGTATCTTCCTCCCTTCCTATTATTAATATAGAAGCCTGGTTATTACAGTCCCCATAGATACCTAGGGTAAGACTTCATTTGTGCAAGAAATTGATCCCAAAAGGGTCAGTGTCTTGTGGGTTTTTTGGTCATAGTTGAACCAAACATTGGGTCTTACAACCCATGCATTGACCTGTTTAAGACATCAAATGGTTATGTTGTCGGGACCAAGACATTACGACTAAGGGGATGTTTTAGAGGCCGAATAAGAAGGATATCACATATTTGCATGAAAATATAGCAAGAAACCTCGGATGACTGACAAGTAATGGATGCAAAGGTATGTGTTCACAAATCTGCATGAAATTTTCTTTGGTGAATTTCTGAAAATTCTGACCGAGTGGCTAGAAAAGTTGGTAGACAAGACAAGAAGGTTTAGTGTTGTAGCACCGAAGAATTGGACTTATGAATTGGTAATACTGTTGAATTTGGTAAGTAACCAAACTATTCGATCAAATGATTTTTGGTTAGATAGTGTACTAGGGAGTTATGTTACAGAATTTGCAGTAGATTACATTCAATCATAATGTGTTGCATAAAGAGAATTTTTCAAAGGTCCACGCGGAAGGTTCTTGAAATCATTGAATGCATGGATAAAAATGTTGTTATGTGAAAAAAATGTGATGATAATGAATTCCAACAACTAAAAGGGCTTTTCACGCATAGGTGGAGCCGGAGGATGAGAAGAGGACCGTATGAGAGAAGGAAGCAATGAACAAGGAAGGAAGGGACTAGGGATTCAAGAAGGAAGCATACCAAAGGAATACTGCTATTTTGGAGAGTTTCACAGAGGAAGAAGGAACAATAGGAAAAAGACTAGGGATGGGAGAAAAGAGCAGCACAATGAGCCAAAGGAAAGAGAACCTTGTGCACTATTCTTAGTCATAGAGATACCATATATAAGAGGAGAAGAACAAGGGTTCCAATCAAGTACAATAATAGAAGAGACTGTAAGTCCTACACGGATAGGATCTTCTGTTGAATCCATGACCCCATGTGGATCACCACAATTAGAGATAACATTTGAAGAGTTGTCAAAATCCATCATAGTTAATTGAGGAATACAGAGTAATAGCATTCATAATAATGGGAGTAGTGCATAGTGTCAAAGTCAAAATATGAGTCCAACAACATCACCAAGAGGAGGGAATGCACAAACCAACATGGTCGGAGTAGATAATACTCTTAGAATTCTTGAATTCAAGGGAGTGGGGTTAAAGGATCTAGAAAAACACTTTTTTGTGTGCAAAATAGTTTGGGATGCTAAATACATACAGGATGATTCCGTAAAAATTGCATAGTTAGAAACAACATTTAGAGGTCGTGCGTTGGTATGGTAGATGAATTTACAGAGCATTACTCCTACTAAAAATGCTAAGACTTTGGTAGAGATAAAGAAAGCACTATTTAAGGAGTTTAAAACCCGAAGTCAAAGTCATAGTAGATCACCGAGCTAAAAGAAATCAAAGAGGTACAAACATAGTTTGTATGAGAGTTTGATCAACGCTTTAAGGATGTGTTGGGAAGATTTAATTTCCAAATTCAATATCAACAACATCAAGAGTGGTTTATTTCCATAATTATACCACACATTTGCAGGCCCCTGATTCAAGAGAAGGTTACATCACAGCCTGAGGAACTGGAGGTTGCATTGAAACTAGAGGCATATTCGACATGAGATAGTAGAGGTATGAAAAAGGTTTAGAAATAGTTGGTTGCATTTATAATTTAGTTGGTCTAGATTACCAAAGGAAGGGAGAAACAAGAACAATTTTGGTGTACCAAATGTAGGACGGAGGGCCATCACAAGGACTAATGTCCAACATTCATGGAATATTTAATAGTTGGAGCATTGAACCCACTCCCAGGGAGGGATACTCTAAGATATGTAATAAATAGGGTCATCACCCACACTAAGTGTCCATTACTACATAAGTTTCAACGTACACCCAAGAACATGTTTTGAATTTTTTGCAAATCGGTAGCACACATAGAGAAGGATTGTCGCGCATTCAAATTACTAAGGCAACACACATCAAATATGTACTAGATCCAAGAAGACAACACCTATGTAGAGGGAGGTGGTGCATAGTATAACAATCAGAGAGGGTCCAATTAGGAGAACATAAGAAACTTTGGTAGAGTCCGGGGTAGAGGGACTTTTGGTAGAGGAGGATGTAGAACAATTATTTGTTATAAATGTAATCAATCTCGACACCTGGCCAATGATTTCCATAATCCATGTCTAAAATGCACATATTGCAGAGAACTGGATCACTTGACAAAGTACTTTCCCCACCTAGTTGTGAAATCTCAGGCCAAATAAGACCCAAATCAAACTCTGAATCAAAATGTGAAGATGATATCAGTGGAATGACATAGTGAAGGACAAAAAATAATAGTTGTTACACATGAGGGAGCTAGGACAGGCACTGATATGGAAACTTGAGGAAACCAAAAAGAGAATTGGATAAGGAAGTCATCGGGGCGTATACCACCATTTGATCCACAACATGAGAAAGAGATCTATCATAGTGCAATAAAGAAAATACTTGGACCACATGGGGGGACATCAACATCATCACTTCCTCATATAGACGATTGAGTTGTACGAGAGAAGTCAAGTGTGCGGGTAAGTAGCCCAACAGAGTTCTTAAAGAGTTCTGTAGAATGAAGGATAGAACTGTTCAAAGAATGTTATATAACATGATTCATCACTACATAAAAGGAAGGGACACACATGGTTCACAACGAATTGTAAACCAAGTATTGTGCAAGAAGAGAACCAACATAGAATTTAGGTTTAATGTGCATATTGGAGAGTACGATGTGGATAATGTTATTTTGGACTTAGTATGTGATGTGAATGTTCTACCTAAGAAGACATGGGATATCATGGGAGAACATGAGATAATATTTTCCCATGTTCAATTAAGGCTCATGAATCAACATAAGATAGTCTCGATTGGATGACTAACCGGAGTACCTATGACCATAGATGGGGTGCGCATCATGGCAGACTTTGTAGTTATTAAGATAATATATGATAATCAATTGTATCCATCAATAATTGGATTGGAATGGACGTTCAATAACTAGAAAATTATTATCTTGAAAAATTGGCAGATGATATTTGAGATCGGGGATCTGAAAGTTACTGCACATTTTGACCCATCAGAAGGAAAGAAATACACAGATCCAACAAGAGGGAAGGACATTGACAACTTATACAATTTGATTCTATGTATGGGGTATAATGTAGATATAGAAATGGATGGCATGATGAGTTGGAGAAGTATTAATACATGTGCATCCGATTTAGAAGTCGATCTAGAGAATTGGCAACAGAGGATGAATGAAGTGTCAAATAGGGAATGTGCATGTATAAACCGATCCTTGTGTTGGATTGGAACAGATATATGTGACCCACCCATGTATGATGGACTGACTGATATTGGTATGTTTATAAAATCATTTGAGTTACAGGTACTCAAACAACAAAGGATGTTGGCACTAGATGTCTCCTTAAAGGAAACTCCAGCTAGATGGTGGGATGCACACATAAATGAAATGAAAGACTAGGCACAATGCATTACACTACTTCATACATGCTTTGGCCTCAATGATCAGGGGATCAAATTTTGCTCAAAAATTCAAAGTGCTCGGAATCGTTTCAAACTAGACAAGAGCGTAAGCCTCGTCGTTGCGAACCCAACACAAATCCTTTCATCTCAAAAGGACGTCAGGAGGGAGAGATATTGCAATATGTTCATAAAGTCAAACAAGCAAAATTTTTTGATGCTGACTGTATAGTCCGTACAGTCCGTACAGGCTGACGTGGCAGGGTCGTATAGACCGTACGATGATGTGACAAAGTTGTATTGGCAGGCATGGTCGAATGATATCGTGAAACATGGTGTTTTGTTGGTCAATGGTAAGGTGCCACATGGCCCAATCATGGGTTTCCACGTGGCACCCCTTTATTGGTTTATGATTGTTATGTAAAATTATTGGAGTCCGTGGAGTTCGACCCCCGGACCTCCCCTCCACATAGCGCTTTCGCAAAGTCCATCTGACCAACGGACCATCGGTTGTGACTTAACATATGTATGAGTTCAAATATATTTAAGTTCAAGTTATATGACCATTTGGCGGGGGGTCGGGCCGGGGCTTAGCCCCGACCCGCGGTCATTTGTTTTGTATATAACATATGCCATATGACCCTGTCCTCCGTGGAATGGATGCGTGGAACTTTATATTTGCATTGTGTAAAATCCAGCAGTTGTATGGGTTATTACATGTGACCATGTATGGAGCGCGGGGGGAGTTAACAGTTGTAACGGTTCTAACCACTTTTTTCCAATACGCGCGGTCCCATGACCCTCATACGCCCAGGTGCTAAGTGGTTAGGGGCTGGCGTACCCTTAACCGTCCTACAGTTTGCACCATTGGCGCGATTGCACCCGGTGCTGGGTTTTCATGCTTTATATTGCGTGTGTGTCGGGTTCATTAGACAAGGGTGCAATTTGTATATGCAGAGACAACAAGCTTGAAGGGGAGACTTCTAGGAGGCCTAACTTCTTCGTTTTTCGACCGATTGAGGTGCCAAAAGAGCCCAGATAGGGGTTTTTGGATGCTCTGAAGCCATTGGAGTAGTCGTTTTGTCAGTTTGAGCATTGTAAGACATGTTTTTTAGCACTTTTGAGAAATTAATAATAATGATCCATTGGAAGCTGGACCAAGAGATGTAGCCCAAGAGAGGGGTGAACTCCTTTATCAATTGTTGTGTTTATGTGCTTATGTTCATTGATTATGCTGCTGTCTATGTGTATTTTTCATAAGTAATTCCTTAATCTATGTGTTGCAAACTGATCCTTTTTCTTTAAACACATAACATTTACATTGCAAATAATTTCAAGAATTTCAAGTCTTCTTCAATTTTAGATCAAGTTGGTATCAGAACACTAGTTTTTGAAGACTTGATTGTTTGCAAGTTTTGTTTCTGATGCTCACAAGGTTGAAACTCACAAGAGGAGAAGGTCAACTTGTGGAGCCAAGTTCTCATCCGACAAGGAGGAAGCATATACCATCACCGCAAGTTTCAGGGAGACATTCACCAAGCATGGCTCATGCAGAAAGTCATGAATGTGTTCCTGCCGAAGATGAAGATCTCAGAAAGGCTTTCATGGATATGAGAGAGATGATGAATATTGTTAAGCTCCAGATCTACCTAAGTAAATTATAGTGCATTTATTATCAATCCAGTGTTTGTAAGACTTAGAGGCATGTCCAAAGTATATGGATTTTAGAGATAGTTTTTATCTTTTATGGAGATAACTCAAAAACTTATTCTTAGGCTGAATGTGAAAGAGATGCTAAGCTCCTATTCAGAAGTCATCTTCATAGC
>WSFP011463966.1:0-18568 GCA_009831015.1 Picea engelmannii
TTTTTTTTTTGTAGAGATGTTGACAACACAAACCCATGTAATTTTGTAGGTTATACATGCAAAAAGTGGTCAATTCAAATATAGAGGACACACCATTATCTTTCCTCGAGAGATTAAAGACATTATCAATGAATTCACAATGTAATGATTGTTATGGAAGAAGAATGATTGTCATAAACGATAAAGTATATAATGTATTGTTGTATAAGATCCAACATGATCCATATTATTATGATGTTTGAGTTGATTGCACTGCACTTGATGAGTACCCAAAACCACAATTGATATTTCATAAATGATTTATAATGTTATTTAAAAAAAACTAAATTTAATCTATATTGAGGAACATGCTCTAGAGGGGGAGGAGTTCGTGCTAGGATAGGAGTTAATAGTCCCTGCTATAGGCATAGAGGGACTATAGTGATCGATAATTCATTGACTACATATTAGTTTGTCCTTTGACCAAAAATATTTGCATAATACCTATTGTTGGAGCTAGGGAATTAAAAACATATATTTTTATATAATAAAAAGTACCATATATGTACTGATATGATTGGATAAGAGATTGGAGGTCTTATTGCCGGCTTCCTATTCCAACTGTTTTATATGGGAACATATCCAAACTTTTTCTCGTATACACTCTTTTTGAATAATATATTTTTCCTATGTATTGCTTGAAGGTGGATTAATGTTAGCATTAGTTCGAATGTTTGTGTTAGCATTTTCTGCTAGCTTAATATATCCCTAAGTTTTTATTTGTACTAATCATACTGAAATGTTTCGATATCCAAGCTTTCTAGTGATTGAGAATTACAAAGTTTATAACGTCCTTGTTGCATGTATTTGTATTGAAATGTATTGACACTTTTTTCGAGATGCCTCAATAGGCCTAACAACTTAAATGTTTACATGACGCGAGGTCCTCCAACAAACCTGATAGCTTAAATGTTTGCATATCGCGAGGTCCTTAGACAACCTGAAAACCTTACATGTTTATCTAAATATGCTTCTCGGAGTACATTTTTCCTTGAAAATTTTCATACAATGTTACAGTGAATTTGCACAGTGTTGTTGTCCACCGCCAGTTGAATAGCCATTGTATGTTTCATCCTTCTTCTACCTTTGCAATGCAATTTCGTCATCGTTGAAGCTACATACATTGTTTACTGGTTCAGCGAGTGCTTCTTCTTTGTTGGTTCGTCGATTTCTGCTTGTTGTTGTTTCGTTCTCGATTCGACCTGCGCTTCTACATTTCATCGTTTCGGAGTAAGTTTCCATGCCATAGTTTCATTTTCTATTTCTTGTTTGTTGTTCAATGTTTGCAGTTTGCAAGTAAGAATGTTTGCTTATTTGTAGTGGCATAATTGTCGTATGTTTCTGGTTCCTTCTATGCTTCGACTGTAGTTTCATAATTGTTGGAGATACATATGTTGTTTATTGGCTTGGTGGTTCTTGATGGTTCGTTGGTTCGTGGGTTGCTAGTTCTGTTTGTTTGGCTCGGGTTTATGCTTTGGGGCCCTGGGGGTGCAGTTCAGCCTGTTCGTGCTTTCTCGCTGCTTTGGTGCTTCCTGTTTTCTTTTTTTTGATTCAGCCTTGCAGGGTTGGGGTCCAACGCCGGTGGTTGGAGATTTTTTTTTTTTTGGATTATTATTGTTTTTTGGGGCGCTTTACGGTGTTCAGCCCTTGCACCCATGAGTCGACATGCAATTGTGTTATTTGCCCTATCTACCGAGGTCAATATTTGTTCTGTTGTGAGATTTTGTTGGTGCTTAAGTGTTGGCATGAAAGAAAATAGTTGCGTGCAAAATTGTTCGAGGATTACATGGGAAATTGCAATATTCGTTGTTTTTTTGTTGGAATAAAGCATATGCAGGCTACATTTATAAACCATGCATGGTCATATGTGCCCATATGACATTACATGTTCTTTCTCCTCTACATAGACTGGTGTGGGCACGATACAATTTGTGTTGTACTTGAGCTATGATATGTACAACAAAGATTCTGCAAGATTATATTTCGATGTCTGGAAGCATGTTTGGGTAGTTTGCCACAGAAAATAAAAAAAATGTATCGTGGGCACAAGTCTGTGTAGAGGATAAAGAACATGTATTTCCATCGGTGGAAGCATATCTGGATAATTTTCCATGGAAAACCAGAAATCATTTAGCTACGACCATGCAATTTTGTAATATTTTGTGGCTTGTAATATATTTTGGGCAGGGCAAAAAAAATTACACGTTTACAACTATGGATGGAGAAGCGCAAAGGTTCATGTTTCTGCCTATCTTCTAGACTGTTCGTTGAGTATCTTTTACTATATGTACATATTGCTTGTTCTCCGGTGCATACCAGCTTCCATTCATGTTCGTTGTATTTTGTGCATTCCCACATTCAAACAAATAGAATAGCTGGAGAAAACGACGGAGTCTTGACTGCATCGATTGAAGAGGATATAGAAAGGTGCATGCTTGTACTGTTATTTCATATTACGTTGTTTTGTATTTCATTTATTGTCTGTATATGTGTTCACTTAGTTTATTATATGTACATGTTGCGTGCCTTCCTACATGGTAACTTATATTCATTACATGCCTTCCTGCATACTAACCTGCTTCGTGTCTGTTGTGTTTTCGCTGCATTGCTACATTTAAACAAACATAGTGGTTGGAGATGGCGATGGGCTCTTTCGCGGATAAATAACCATGTTTCTCTTTCTTTTACATGTTTGTCTTCATTATACGTTATCTTTAATACATGCCTTCCCGCATACTAACCTACTTCATATCCGTTGTGTTTTCGCTGCATTATTGTATTTAAATAAACATAATGGATATAGAGGACGATGGAATCTTTGGTGGGTAAATAGACATGTTTCTCTTTCTTTTAGATGTCTGTCTTCATACTAACTTGCCTTCATGTCCATTGCATATTCGGCGTTGCTGCCTTGGAAAAAACAAGTTGCTTGGACAGGAAGATGAATTGTTCTGTGCAACAGCAGAGGGTTCTATGGTACAATCTTCTAAAAGGTATATCAACTGTGTTGGTAAATTAAATATACAAACTGGGTGGGGGCATATAATATTAGACTTGAAAACGATGGCTTGGAAGCAATGGGCCTTTCTTCCCTCCCTATTTGTACTTTTTCCATTTTCTATTATCCTTTTTGTTTTCTAATTCATCTGCTTAGTGTTCTTTCCAAAAATGCCTTGGTGCACCGGTTGGCAGACTAATGGTTTCACATCTATGGTCGCGCTTATACCTTATTCCATAGTTACACACTTTGTTGATTGTGGGTGTCGGGCTGGCAGGTTCAAGATTGCTTCCCTCGTTTCCGGGGGTTCATGATATATAGATTGATCGTGGTGCCCCGCCCTCACGGCCTGTTTATTGTTAAACATTTTTCCAGTTAAAAAATCAGATGCATACAATTTTACAGTTTTTTAGTCCTTCTGATGGACGATATACAATGCATATGCTTGTTTAGTCCTGATGTTCATCTGCACTTGCTTGCATCAGAAAAAGTTGGACTAGTGACATGGGCATGAGCAGTGAGTCATCCCAGACATCAATAGACCGATAAGGCCAAAGGTAAAGATGCATACGTTATGCTCTTACGATGTTTACCAAACAAATATCCTTGGCTATATATTCATCTATGGCATGGTGAATATGTTGATGTCATCTGCAATACATGGTTTGCAGTTCACAAGAAGTATCAACAAGTACAAGCGAGACGCTGAACGTGCCGCATGTTCCGCAGACTAAGAGGTGTGGTTGCAAAACTTTGGCTCCATAGTTCATCGAAGTTATGCGTGTACTTGTAGATTTATGCCAGTGAAAGAATAATACAAAAAAAAAAGCACAATACCATTCACTTTAGTTTTCTTGTTCAAAAAATGTCACCAGGTCTAGAGTTGTAACATCCAAAGTACTATCAATAGAGGGCTTGAACAACCATCGAATTGGACAAGTGTTTGTCAGGGACATAATGGTCATCTATAACACCTACTCGGACAAGGCAAACAAAAGTAGATCCATTATGTGTGCTGACATGACAAACAAGGAGGCCATGATGACAGTGACACTGACTATTCCTCCACAACTTGTCTAGAAACATGCAGAAAATATATTGTCAGGTAATGGGATATCCATTACAAATTTTAATATATTGCCCAAAACAATATATGACCGCGGTGATTGTGATCGAATTATTTCGCTCAACAAAACAAGTATTGTGGAAAAAATTTATGTTGTTTGTTCAGAATATCGTTTCGTCCCGGACTCGACTATCAACCAGTTTGCACAAAACACTGATATTTACCCAATCAGAACGATTGGTGCAGTTGTCACATTGGCGAGAAAACTTGGCTCGCAACACATTCTCCATATAAAGGATGGAGAGTTGGACAACGACAAGGCAATGGTACCGCTTTTCATATTTAGTTTTGTCCTTTATTTTCGCATGTGCATGTATCTCGGGTAAGTTACACAAATATTGCACTATTCCATGTTGCAGCTGCAATTGTCCAATACATATTCAAATTTGTTTTCGTCAATGGAGAAACAATTGCATAAAGGGCAGATTCCACTTATGCTCTTCAAAAATATAACAAAGAAAAGGGATGTTAGAGAAAGGATCTTCCAGACAACCCAGGGAACGTTTGTGACAGAGTTGCGAGCAGATATAGTACAGGATCTGAAGAAAATAGCTCTACAACTATTGTGTGTATACATCCACAAAGTCATCCTCACTTTTCTTATAGAAATAGCCTTGAACAAATTTCTGCAGCTTGTTTTATTTATTTCTTATTTTTTTAAGGGGAGGGGGGGTGCAGTTGTGTATTATATTGTTCAATGTATTAATTTATATGCTCGTGTTCCCAAGTTGAAGGTGTTTTAGTTGCAGCCAATGTGTACTCGACCCCCTTTGAACCTGTATGTGCAAAATGCAACTCTCCTGCTTCTGCCTCTGCTTTGATAAGTGATGATAGGATTGATTGTCTGTGATGCGGTGAAAAATGTCCATATATATATGGACATTGCGTCAATGCTGTCATCCGGACTGTGGGCAATACAACCGTGCATTCTACGATTAGGCAGCCTCTGTTAGAAAATGTGCTTCCTAAGTTGGCAGAGTTGTCGTATGAAACGTATCTACAGAAAAAGGCAAGCAATGTCTACATGTTGCGGGACCTTCGAATACACATCAAATTCACCTTAAATGAGGACAATGCAATTTTGCATATCGACTGAAGAAGGGAAAAAAAAATATATCAAACTTTGCCAGGAAACGAAAATACCTCATATGTCTCTGTAATATTTCTTCAACATCCAGATAAATGTTTGTCGGACTCAACTAGCTGGGATTGCACACGCATAAGATTGTTCGGTCCAAAAAATGGGAAGCATGGCAGCAAACCCCATATATCCCATGGCCCTGGTTATTTTCTACTGGGAACATATACCAGATGCAAGAGAAAACAAATGCGGCGACATCTTTTCTTTGTATATCAAATTGTTTGGTGCAAAGGTGGATGCGTCCTGCTCTATGGAACCTTGTGGGAACTTGCTTGTGGCCTGTTTGAAGTTTAGTTGGTTCTTGGTTGTGTGCTTCGTCTGTCAATTTGTATATTGCGGAACTCCGACTGTTGTTTGGAGGACACAGAACAATAGAATTGAATTTTTTAGCTACCTAGCCCGCAAATCCGCTTGATAATTTCTATGGCGTTGTGACGCAAATGTAGTATGTGGCTTGTTTTAGCAGTTTTCCTTGATTGATAAACTTGGTAAAATTAATCTTCCGGAATAATTTGAAATCAACGAATATATACTGTGCGAAGTGCAATTGTGCTATCATATCAACAAGAGGCCCTTAAAATTCAAATTGGTCATTGTTTTATCATTTTTGCTTAATCGATGAACGTGGTAAAATTAATCTCCTGGAATAATTTGAAATCAACGAATATATACTGTGCGAAGTGCAATTGTGCTATCATATCAAAAAGAGGCCCTTAAAATTCAAATTGGTCCTTGTTATGCTTGCGGTGATAGAATTTTAAAAACTTGCTTTTGTTTCCTTCCTTTTTTTTAAAATATGCGATTTAACATCCTTTGATAATTTTATGTAATTCAATTGTACAATATCAATATTTAATATTAATAATTTAGTATTTGAAAATAATGTTTTTAGATAATGTTAGATAGGATGACCATCCGTAAACAATCGCAATCTTGAGCTCGCGAGTCCTGGAGTCCTTCTGTCAATTTGTATGTCGCGGAACTCCAAGTGTTGTTTGGAGGACACGGGACAATAGAAGTGCAATGTTGAGCCATAGAGCCCACAAGTCCGCCTGCCAATTTGTATATCGCGGAAGTCTGGGTGCTATTTGTAGGACACAGAACAATAGAGGCTCAATTTTAAGCCCGCCAGGTCGAGAACCCGTGATCCAAAAAGTGGCTAAGTATGGAATGAAGGATTCGTGCATGCTCTATAAAATCTCATGTCTATACTTTATAAAAGTACATGTTTACTATGTATTTCTCATTTGTCTGAAAATTTCTAGGTGCGGAAGTTGGTGGATTCACGTGTTCAGATTTCCACTTACTTTTATATCACTAGCCCGACCAAATTGTACAAACTTTCTTATCTAATTAAATTCTGCAATATCAATATTTAATATTAATAATTTAGTGTTGAAAATAATGTTTTTAGATCACGTTAGATAGTTGATAGGGATTACCATCTGTAAACAATGACAATCTTGAACCCGCCAGCCCTGGAGTCCATCTGTAAATTTGTATATCGCGGAACTCCGAGTGGTGTTTGGAGGACACATAACAATAGAAGTGCAATGTTGAGCCAGCCAGCCCGCAGATCCGCTTGTGAATTTGTATATCGCGGAATTGTGGGTGTTATTTGTAGGGCGCGAAACAATAGAGGCCCAATTTTCAGCCCCCTAGCCCGAGAACCCGCGATCCAAAAGTGGCCAAGTATGGAATGCGGGATTCGTACATGATCTATAAAAATTTCACGTCCATACTTTATAACAGTACATACTTAGTATGTATTACTCGTTTTTCGGAAAACTTGTAGGTGCGGAAGTTGGCGGATTCACGACTTCAGATTTCATTTACTTTTATATCACTAGCCCGATCGACCGCTTCCCCATTTGATATTGTAATAAACGAATATAAACTAGCCCAAGTCCACTTGTGCTATCACATCAACACAAGGCCCTTAAAATTCAAATAGTTAGCAAGTTCGTTTGTCAATTTGTATATCACGGAAATGTGGGTGTATTTGTAGGGCACGGAACAACAGAGGCCCAATTTTGAACCTGCCGACCCGAGAACCCGCGATCCAAATAGTGGCTGAGTATGGAATGAGGGATCCGTACATGCTCTATAAAATCTCATGTCCATAGTTTTTACAAGTACATCTTTAGTATGTATTACTCGTTTCCTCTGAATGTTGTTTAGAAGACACGAAACAATAGAACTCTAATGTTGAGCGAGCCAGTTCGCCTGTAAATTTGTATATCGCGGGACTCTGGGATACGAACCAATAGAGGCCCAGTTTTGAGCCCGCCAGACCGAGAACCCGCGATGGAAAAAGTGGCCAAGTATGGAATGTGGGATCCGTGCAAGCTCTATAAAAACCTCATGTCCATACCTTATAAGAGTACATACTTAGTATGTATTACTCGTTTTTCGAAAAAATTCTAGTTGCGAAAGTTGGGGGATTCACGACTTCAAATTTCAATTACTTTTATATCACTAGCCCTACCGACTGCTTCTCCGTTTGATATTGTAAGAAACGAATATAAACTGGCCCAAGTCCAATTGTGCTAATACATCGACACGAGGCCCTTAAAATTCAAATAGTCCGCAAGTCCGCTTGTCAATTTGTATATCGTGGAACTCTGAGTGTTATTTGTAGGGCACAGAACAATAGAGGCCCAATTTTGAGCCCGCCAGCCCGAGAACCCGCGATCCAAAAATTGGCTAAGTATGGAATGAGGGTTGCGTACATGCTCTATAAAATCTCATGCCCATACTTTATAAAAGTACATATTTGACATGTATAACTCGTTTCTTGTGAAATTTTCTAGGTGCGGAACTTGACGGATACACATGTTCAGAGATTTCTACCCATTTTTATATCAGTAGCTCGACCGACCTCTTGCCCGTTTCATATTATACAAAAATTTTGGAACGCAAATTTCCGAATACGCAGGTTTTTCTTCGAAATAAGATATTTCACATCCTTTTATAATTTTATGTAATTAAATGGTACAATATGAATATTTAATTTTAATACTTTAGTATTGAAAATAATGTTTTTAGGTAGTGTTAGATAGTTGATAGGGATCACCATCCGTAAACAATCGCAAGGTTGAGCCCGCCAGCCCTAGAGTCCATCTATGAGTTTCTATATGGCGGAACTCCGAGTGTTGTTTGAACAACACGGAACAATAGAAATGCAATGTTGAGCGAGCCAGGGGACAAGTCCTCCTGTCAATTTGTATATCGCGGAACTCTTGGGGTGCTATTTGTAAGTCACGGAACAATAGAGGCCCAGTTTTGAGCCCACCAGCACGAGAACCCGTGATCCAAAGATTGGCTTAAGTATGGAATGCGGGAACAATACATGCTCTATAAAATCTCATGTCCGTACTTTCTAAAAGTAGATTTTATGTATTACTCATTTTTTTCGGAAAATTTCTTGGTAAGGAAGTTGGCAAATTCACGTATTCAGATTTGACTTACTTTTATATCACCAGCCCGATCGACCGACGGCTTCCCCGTTTCATATTGTACAAACCTCCTTGTCTAATTAAATTGTACAATATCAATATTTAATATTAATAATTTAGTATTCAAAATAATGTTTTTAGATAATGTTAAATACTTAATAGGGATTAACATCCGTAAACAATCACACTGTCGAGGCCGCTAGCCCTGTAGTCCGTCTGTCAATTTTTATATCGCAGAACTCAGAGTACTGTTTGTATGACACGAAACAAAAAGAGTGCAATGTTGACCGAGCTAGCCCGTAGGTCCACTGGCCAATTTGTATATCGCGAAATTCTGGATTCTATTTGTAGGCCACAGAACAATGGATGCTCAATTTAGAGCCCGCCAGTCCGAGAACCTGCGATCCAAAAAGTGGCTAAGTATGGAATGCAGGATCCGTACATGCTCTGTAACATCTCATGTTCATACTTTATAGTACATATTTAGTGTGTATTACTTGTTTTTTCGGAAAATTTATAGTTTCTCTTTTCTCTCTGCTTTCCCTTTTTGAATCGCGGGTTCCTACATAGGCGGGTTTAACATTGCATTTCCATTGTTCTACCGCGTGCAACTAGCACCCGGACTTCCGCGATTTACAAATTAGCAAACAAACCCCCCTTCATCTCGTATGATTTCACTTCCTGTTTACTTGGTCCTTTTTACTAATGTCTCATGCTTTTATATACAGAACCCAAAGTTCAACAATATACAAATTGCCCTCTTGCCATTGCGCTTCCGCTGTTCCCCTACGCACAAACAATAGCTGAAATTCCATGACATACAAATTGACGACCGATATCTGTCACTAAGACGCAATATGACCATCGGCCCTTCACGTCTCCTGGGTATATCTTCTGCCCTTTTTCTTTTGTAACCTGCCCGACTGCTTTCCATACTTAGGTATTTCTTGGAATCGGTTTCACGGGTTGGCGGGGAACAAAATGTACAATGCTTCGTCGTAATTCGCCATCACCACTGCCTTCGTACTTGTTTCCAGATATGCAATAATTAAGCTTTAATGCTAGTAGTTCATCCTGCATGAACCGTTAAGATTGTCATTAATGTCCATAAATCCGGAGAAGATTTGTCATTACTACGAATTAAACTAAGATTTGCGCAGAAGTATGTTATCCTTTCCAAGTATTCATTTCAAACATGATGCAATCTATTTTTGTGCGCCGGTGGGTTGGCACCTTTAAGAAATTTCTAAATCTTAATTTCTCTTCGCCGTCACCGCGACCTTCACACTTTTTTCTACTTATGCAATTAGTGAGTTGTAACGGTGACAACTCATTCCGCATGAACCCTGGAGATTTTCATTGATCAACGAAAGGCTCGAGGAGATATTTCATTGATACACATTAAACCATAATTTGCGGAGGGCTATATTATCCCTCCCCGATTTTCATTTCAAACATCGTCTCGAGCAAACATAAATTGTTGTTAACTTGTGGCAGCAGTTCTGTCCAGATACAATAAACACATTCAGGCATAATGGCCAAAGGTTCCACTATTCCAAGGCATATTATTACTACTCATCTCCCTCCGCCCAGGAGAAAAAAAGGAGATGGTCCCTTGGTACACCAAGAGATATATTTCAAGCCAAAGAATTCCAAGGCAACCCTGCTTGCTCAGAGAACCTGCCCAGTTGCATTCATGGCTAGCGCAGAGGTTGATATCCATGGTCGATGATACGACAATGGATGATGGCAATGCAAAGAATCTTCCCACTCCTATGCCCAAATTGAAATCAACCATAATGGGCGGAACTTCCCGGCTCAGTGATGGCGGTCCTGACAACACCAAAAGGAGTTTCAGAAAAGAAACCGACACTGAACGCAATAGCTGCTTTGCAGTGCAAAAGTAGGAATTCCAGAGTTCCAAATTAGCTCGTTCTGGATGGAAGAGTTTCATTGTAAAGAAATGATATGTTGATGCTCCCAAAGATATATTTCAAGATAAAAATTTATTCACTTGCGGGACTACTGTCCTATTCTCTGGATATACAATTAACATCTTCGGGAATCAGGTCTAGAACTCTCACTGCTGCAAGGCATTTTTCTACTAGTCATCTCCTTCCACCCATAATGGACTAATTTGGGCCTCTAAAATTGCATGTGCAACCTGTGTCCCTGAATTTTTTTTGACTATGCAGAGGCGGTTTCAGTTAAGGGCTATTCCATTTGCCCCGCAACATTTTTCGTCTTCTTCCTCACGAAAAGCTTCTGAAAACTATCATTTTCACCATAGGATGATTCATCGAGGAGAAAACTGCAAGGATCCTGCATACTGCGGATCTCGTGCCTGTGTTTGTGGCAGATACGTTCAATGTTTTGGCTCGAAGAACTGGGTCCAATTTCTAAGGATAGATGTACATTACTCGGTGTTTTCTTATTTTTTTAAATGGATTTGCTATTAATTTTTTTTTCCTTGGAGTCTTCGTTGCTGCTTCTTTTCTGGATTTAACGCATGTTCTCATTGGCATGGTTCGATGCTCTCGTAGTTCTTGGATATTGTGTTTACTTAGGTTATTTTTTCTAAGATGGAACATGTAACAATTATATGACAATGTACTGTGTCAATCCACCAGCCTTTTATGCAAACAAAAAATGGATTACACACAGTTTCAAACCAACATTCAATTCTATTCGTAATGCAGATAGAACATAGCAATACCAATGTACAATCTTGCAACAGAATCGTCATTCTTGTTTCTAGACATGAAGTTATTAAGTTTTAATGCTAACAACCCATAATTCAAGAAGTTTAATATTTAAGTTAATATGTTACAGTCATAGAAGAATGTATCAAGAACACAGTTACACCTACATGTTCCAATAAAATCTAATCTTCAACAAAGCATTTGCTGGCAATTAGTAGAAAATGGAGTTTAATAGTTAAGTTAATATGTTACAGTCATGGAAGAATGTATCAAGAACATACCTACATGCACAAGTTGCAATAAAATGTAATCTTCAACAATGCATTTACTGACAATTAGTAGAAAATGATGGTTTTTCAACAATGAGGCTTCTTTGAAACCAATTCGCGCTTACGAAAACTGCCCTCCGCCTTTCTATTTTCCCACTCTTTTATTCCCTGTAGTTTTTCTTCCTGGTTACTTAATCATTTTTTTTCGAAAATGCCTTGCTGTGCGGCTTGGCGGATTCACGCGTTTCCAACGAGTGCTTCCCCTTTCTTTAAATTGGCCATCTATTGTTCTGTGTCCTACACGTAGCACCCAGAGTTCCGCCATATACAAATTGACATGCTGACTTGCATGCTGGCTGACTCAACATTTCATTTCTACTTTTCTGTGACCTCCAAACAACATTCAGACCTCCGCGATATACAAATTGATACACGGGCTCCAGGACTGGCAGGCTCAAGATTGCCTTTGTTTACGGATGGAAAAGTGCTAAAACAAGCCATACCACATTTGCACCACAGATGCTATATTAAAGGGCAAAGTATTTCCTCTATAGTTCGGTGCCCTACAAACAACACCCACAGTTCTGCACTATACAAAATTGACAGCCGGACTTGCGGGCTGGCTGGCTAATAAAATGCCTCCGAGTTCTGCGATAGACAAATTGACAGACGAAGACACTTCTCCGACCGCGAATTCCCGGTAGGCGGGCTCTAGATTGGACTTCTGTTGTTCCATGGCCTGCGAACAGTACCGTCACTTCCGTGATATACAAATTTACAACTGGACTCAGATCATATCCTCTTCCATATTATGCTCCACCTATCATGCCCTCTTCTGTGGTATACATTTTGCACTGAAAACTTCCAAGAAATACAATTTAACCGTCGGGTCCTCACCTCTTCTATGGAACTATTATCACCCTATTTTGAAGCTCGTCTGTCTGCTTTCCATTCTTCGCCATTTCTTCGAATTTCTTTGGCGGATCGTTGGTTTGGCGGGTTGAAGAAATTTTCAGTTCCTAGTCTTTGTTTCCTGTGCCCGCGCCCCTTTGCAATTAACAATTGCCAATTATATATAAGATCTTATTTCTAGGCATGCAATTAGCAAGCGCTAATTTCAAACATCATGGAATGTCATTTGCGCGTCGTCAGGTTGGTCCCTTCACGAAAACTTCAATCCTCGCTTCCGAGAACGAGTCTGCCCGACCGTTTCCCTATTCCATACTTAGACACTTTGTCGAAATTCTGCAAATATACAAACTGGCCACTGAACTGCCCCATCATGATCTCTTCCGTTTTACACGTTTTGCAATAAAAAATTTCGATACATAAAATTTGACCGTGGAACACTCGCCTCTCCTGAGTATCCTCGTAACCCTTTTTTGAATCCCGTCCGACCGCTTTTCAAACCTTGCCATTCTTTCCTTGCTCTTCCTTGTCTCCGTCACCTTCGCACTTGTCTATAATAAAAGAAAAAAATAGTTATATATATATATATATATATATACACATATCTTGTTTTTAAATATGCAATTACTGACATTTCATTGTAACAGCTCATCATGGAGGAACCGTATAGATTGTCATTGATGGGTGAAAGGCTCGAGGATATCTCCTATTAATGCACATTAAACCAAGATTTGTGGGGGGTTATATTATCCCTTCCGAGTGTTGATTTCAAAATCATGAAATGTCGTTCACACATCATGGCCTTGCCACGTTCATGAAACCTCCAATCCTTAATTACTCTTCGTTGTACCCGCCACCTTCGCATTTCTAAATATGCAATAAGTAAGATTTACTGCTAACAGTTCATCATGCAACACCCATAGAGATTGTCATTGATCAGTGAAAGGCTCGAGGAGATTTCTCATTCATAAACATTTAACCAAGATTTAGCGGAGAGTTACATTATCGGCTCTAACTGTTCATTTCAACCATCATCCGGAGCAAACCAACGTTTTCATAAACCTATGGCATCAACTCGACAACAGTTCTGTGGAGATACAGTGAACATCTTCGGGCGTGAGGACCAAAACTTCCAGTGGTCTAGGGAATATTCTTATTACTCAACCTCTGCCGCAATGAACCAAGTAATTTGGACCTATGGGATTGCTCGTGCAGGTCGTGTCCCTGAGGTTTTTGACTATAAGGACTTGGTCTCTTGGTGCACCGATAAATTTATTTTATACAAAAGAATTATTCCACTGCGAGACTGCTCTTCTGTTTCTTTGTCACCTCAGGTCTTCCGCCAGATGCTAAGATTGCCGGAGCCAACATTGGCATTCAGAGTAGAAGAATGCAAACAATTCCTAGCAAAGCATAATAACGGGTTGGACCTCTTGCCCCATTTATTGGAAAACCCGCTTCTAGTTCCTGAAGATATTACAAGCTTGCATGTTAGTTCATTTAGAAATCCATTTCTTGAAATTGCTCGACTGTTTACAAGAATAACGGGATAAGAGTCCACAACAACTGTTTCCCGGATGGCTTTTTATATTTTGTATTTCACAGTCAACGAACAAGCCGTTTTTGATTGGGGCAAGTTAATTTCCCATGAAATCTGTTCCCAATTGTCAAGCTTCAAAAGGGATTTTTATATGTCGTCCTATTTAGTTTTTGCGATAGCGCATTCCTGTCAGTTTCCACAACCGTCTCTCTCCAAGAATGTCAACTGCGAATTCCACCTAGTAACGTTCTGGTACCAGGCCTTATGGAAGCACAAGGCTTCCCACTGTTTCTATGAAGTTTTTAATGGCTTCGTGTCTGTTTTCAAAGTTTTTTTGTTAGGAGAAGATGCTCCCCGCATATCTAAATAGGCAACCGATTTTTTGGACAGGAAGGGGACACTCAAACATTTGGATAATTACATTGTCATAAGAATTTTTGGTTCTATGGAAAAACCTGCTCTCCTTCCATGTCACATTACAGACATAATGTTTGTTGCAGAAGTAGCACGACAATACAATTATTGGTTGCATCTGTTGCAAAAGAAGAAAAACAAACAGTTCATTCCTCTGCCTTGGAAAGTAGGGGAGTTTGTGTTGAAAAACGTCAACAAAATTGACGAATTCGCAGTGCATTCTAGCATCTCCAACCTGAGATATGTTGAAATCATAAGAGGGTTCGACCCTTATAATATTTTTCGACAACATTTACAAACACTTGGCCCCGACGATTGTTTTTAAAAAAAACACCTGCTCGAAAACAGAGACAGTGGCAGCAACGCTCCTGCCTCTGATGCTGACAACGTGGACACAGTGCAAAGCTGCACTAAATTGTACACGCAACAGGGGAAAGGCCCCGGTGACAAGAGTGTTCAATCGAAAAATAACACTCCAAAAAGTATGACATCCCGGAGCATTGCTCCAACGGCCCACCACAACAACAAAGAAACTCATATTTCTTCAAACAGAGGAGGAGATAACGACCCTCCTCACTCTAAAATTGATAGTTCTCACAAGCTTCCAATAGAGAAGAAGAGAAAAAAAAATGTGGGGCAGGCGGAAGCGTCTTAAATTCAGAGTGAAAACATGGAACTTGACACTAATCTGGATAACATGTTCTACTTCCTTGATCAGCTTGGAGATGCCATCCAGCATAGCCATCCAATGGACATATCCGTTACCGAAAATTTTGACGAAGACGAATCCTTTGTGTTCTAGAGCGCTGTTTTTGATAGCCAGTCCAAAAAATTGATAATTGAAAAAAAATATGTTAAAAATAAGAAAGGAAAATCTCGTTCAGAAGTTGCCCTTGCAAACATGCGACCGTCCCAAATCTGTCAACTTCATACCGCGAGCGGAGAAGCACTTCGTGATTCCATTGGAGGCATCGAGATCGAGAATGCCAGACTGAAGGACAGGGTCAAGGAATTGGAAGAGGCGTCAATTTTTGACAAATGCATTAATTTTTTTATATGTAACAAACTTTTATTTTTTTATATATTTCAAAATAAATGGTGCTCTACATGCCAAGCGTCATTTACTTATGCCCCATGCTTTTATATTTTTACATATTTTCAAATATAATTGTTTTCGTATCTCCTTTTAAATTTATGTCTTCATACATTTTTATCTTTCACCAGTCCATATGGCAAATGCATTTAAATTTCCAAATTTTTTCTTCCACTGTCAACAAATTTGTAGTTTGTTATGTACTTTCAAAAAATAAATGGTGCTCTACATTCCAAGCGTCATTTACTTTTGCCCCATGTTTCGTGATATACATGTTGCACACAACATTTCCGTCATTTACAATTCGACTCCATTTTCCACAATTTGTTTTCTAACCTTGTTGGCAAGGACTACGCTGCCACACAACCTTGTTAAAATCTTACACACTCAAATTAGTGCAAATCACAAATATTAAAATACATGAGTGATTGAATTTGATTTGTTGAAATAGTAGACAACGAGTAGTGACTATCATAGTAAACTTTTGAGTAGATTCGATGGAATAGTCAAAATCCCTAGTAAGCCAATGTAAAATGAAATAACATATTTATTTTACTTTATGCTTACAAATATAATTTTTACATAGTTACCTGCAATTGCGACTACTCTATGTCCATTTTAACATTGAATCTATCATGCATTGAGACTCGTAGGGATGATTTTAAGGATGGAAATGTATTTTAAAATTTAGAAACCTTGGCAAATCTTATTAATCCTTCATATGTTAACTATAAATGATTGGCGATTTTTTGTAAAAATATTCAATTTTCTAAGTATTTTATATAGTTTTTATAAAATTTTGGCGATTTTTAAAGTAAAATAATTTTATCCTATAGAATTGGGGCGAATCATTTTTAAAATAGCGAATCTCGTTTTTGGAAAAACCATAGAAAATTAGCCCATGAGCGAAATTTAGCCCCTAAAATCATCCCTCAAGCTGCAAACTTGTGGGGATTTGATCCCTCTTGACACATGATAGATCCATGGTTAAGATGGATGCAAAATTTTTGGACTCTTATATAGGTTTACACCTCAAAGGATTTTATCTCCTTCAACATATGATAGATACAAGATTAAGATGGATCTAGGCTTATTTATAAAGGTTAACATACTATATTAAAGTTCACTTAGATCATTTTACCTCGTGAAACATGTGTTAAACCCCTTTGATAATAATAATAATAATAATAATAATCTATTTTTAAGGTCAAGGCCAAGCCAGATACCAAATTGGTGTATGAGACCCCCTCCGCCCATCGATTTTACTGGTAAAGTCTACGGAGGTATCCATACCCTACCCCCCTTTGGATTTGAACATGTGACCTCTTAGAAGGAAACACATGTTCTTAACCATTAGGCAAATGCCTTTGATGATGAAGAGAGACTAATTTCGAAAGATCAAATACCTTTCCTCGCATAAATAAACAAAGACTCTATACCCAACTAGGGATTGAAATTGCCGTAATCTAAACGTTCTACGTTTTGGCCCTTCTTTGATGATATTTTCCAGGGATATTCGCCCAAAATCCGATGAGAAATTGTTAGATCCACAGATTTGAGTGATTATTTATGTATAATCCGAGCAGCCAGAGGGTTTTTCAGCATGTTGAATCTATCTCTGCATTAAAAAATGGATTCTAAACAACAAAAAAATAGTGATTTCGGGCAGATTTATGTCTCCGGATTCCGACGAAAAAAGCCAAAAGGTAGAACAATTAGACAACGCCATTGAAATTACCCCAACCCAACTATTCAACACCATGAATGATTTTATCATTTTCTTTTTGACTCAAATAAATATCTTTAAAATCGAGAATGACAATGAAGATATGATTTTCCATTTCCTAATGGACTTGAGTGGACCTAATGGTTAAGAACATATGTTTCCTCCTTAAAGATCATAGGTCAAATCGAAAAGGAGTAAGATATGTACATCTTTATAAACTTTCGGAATCAACTAAACTAAGCTGTCCCTTATTTCACAAACGAAAAAAGATCATGCACCAATTTATCTCTCCCTTTACCATAACCTTAAACATAGATTATTATTATTATTTCCTTATTTCACAAACGAAAAAATATCATGCACCAATTGGTCTCTCCGTTGACCATGACCTTAGATTATTATTATTATTTATCTATTATAAATAAGTTATAAATAAGGGTGATATTATCTTTCGTGTTTGGATTCCATTTGATACCCTTGGCCTCCGATCGAAAATTTAGGTGTGGCATCGCTCGCGGTTATCCACCGACAAGCATTCGTTTTGTTACTTTCGTCTGGATTGATATGAAAGACCTAACCGATAGAGGAAAACCCAAGCAACTTCAGAATTGGAGACGCTGCGCAGGCGTAAAGGGCATTGAAGGCTCTGAAGGACGAGCATAAATGCGATAGCATCTTCAGTTGAATTAGAATGGATGCGAATAAGAAGAGAATAGGGTCGCTGGGATGGCTGACAGAGTCGGGGGTGATGCCCAAGAAACAGAAGGCCATAGAAGGGGTGGGCGTGTCTTCGCTGTTAGAACTGAGGGCTCAGCTCTATAGAACCCAAGAGGAAGCCAAACGCAACAAGGACGCCGCCCCTGACGTTGATTTGCATCGCGCAAGGAAGAGGAATAATGCCCCTCACGATATCTTCTCCAACAAGAACTCCGGCGTTGAAGATCGAGCTCACAGGTACCGAACCCTTTTTCTTTCTAAAATTACTTTTCAATCCGCTGCTGTTACAGAGTTTCTTATGTGGTCCTTTAATATGCCATCCGATTCACCGTTCTGTTTTCTTAAACCATGTTAAAATTTGTTTACTAAGCATATTTAGGTGCTTGGATCACCAAAGGTTTCCTTCACATTCCGTCCTCCTGCAACACTAATCCTA
>ML875704.1:8158-18567 GCA_009831015.1 Picea engelmannii
AAGCAACTGATGTGGAATCCTCCTGCAACTGAGTAGATCTGGAACTAGAATGGTGTGGGAGAGTATTGCATCTCCGAGACCAAGCTTGGAACAAGCTAGGTGGAATCTTTCACCACCGAATCGTCCTCTAGGGTTTGTTAAGTTAAAACCCTCAAAACCCCCAATGTTGGGCTCACTAGCTAGAAGCTAGATATCAAAACAAGATCATACATAAATCACTTAATTAAAGCTAGATATTAATATTTAATTAATTAATTAAATCACTTTAATTAATTAATTAACCTTTTTACCTTTGAAAAGCTCCTTATCTCTCCTTGTGGCTTCCTTGACCACTGAAAGTCACTTCTAGCCATCCCATCCTATAGTGTTGCTCCTCCCGATTCCAATGAGCTATTACACTGAGAGGTTCCTCCAAGTAATGTGCCCAAAATGACCTCTTTAGTGAATTCCATTGACTTATAGCTCAAAATAGTCAAAATCATGGAAATCATCGGAATGCAACGAAACCAAAGCCAACCTGTGTGGAATGGCTCATAATGATGGAATATGATGAGAAATGCAAACTCAACCCCACAATGCCTCTCAAATATCCCTGTACTCGCTATAACATCCATCTGGCTACTCTGGTCATCATAAATCTCTATAGTGTGATGATGTCCCAAAGTGGGGACATTACAATCCTCCCTGCTAGAAAATTGCTTGTCCTCAAGCAATATCCAAATCATCTCAAATAAAATACCAGGATCCCATGTCCACTTGTGGGATACATAGTAGAATCCATCGAAAGACGAACAATCAGACATGCTACCCCTTGGGTCCCATATCCAGTCATGAACTACTAGCCCCTGGGACGCATAATCCTGAAATACACCAACTCTGTGAGTCTCCTGTACCTGACACATGGCCTCATCCCGGAGTGATTCCATCCTCCTAGTCTCTACCAAGATCCACACGGCCTCCATCAGCTGCACATGCTGATGCACGAACGAGGTGTTGCAAGACCTCCGTGAGACACCCGCAAGAAAACGCACTCCTCTCCATACTGAAGCTCAATGGAAAGTTAAAATAACTTTCCCCTGTAATGGTCCACTCTCCCCTTTCGATCAATGAACTGCTCAATCCTGCAATCCCTGGGTTCCATGCTAACCTCTGTCGAAGATCCTCATGCTGACCCTGCACTACTCTGACCCTGACTGTTTGCCCCCTGCATACATCCTGAACCCTCCTCTCCTGGGTCCTCCAGCTAAAATACATGTGACCCTTGGACCTGTTGTCCAGAAACTGTATCAGTGCAGACACCTTTGTAGACGAAGTACCCGTCCAAACATCTCCATGCCCATCATGATGATCACGTGGAAGAAAAGGTCTCGCCCCATAGGACAAGTACCTGCAGACCCACTCCAAACCAAACCAAGGTGGAGTGTGTGGCTCTCTGGTGCAACCTGGGTCACCATGTAGTCAGACATCCTACTAGCCAAATGAACACCCAGATCCCATGGTAAAGTTGGAAGTTTATCACTTCCAATCTCCTCTAACTGCTCCTGTGTGAGACTGATCACTGTCAGGAGCCCTCTGTGCTCATCTGCTATCCTCCTCATGCTGTTGTCAATGATAAATGTGTCGAAGAAGGATAACCGACCTATCTGCAGTTGAATGTAGGACTGGAAGGCGTCACATGCTTTGGTCGATCCCAAGGATTCGACCAGAAGCTCGTCCATAGGTATCCATGATAAGTACTCTCTTGTGGTCACCACTGAATCCCAACCATCCAGTACAACCGGAAGTAACTCCTCCAACTGCTGCTCAACCAACCTCCATCTCTCATCTCCCATGCAACTACTAATATGGTGAAGGTGATCTCTCATAACTAGGTGCTACTGCAAAGGAGTGACATCTGCATCCTCCCCTAGGTGTGTCTCCTCCCTGCAAGGCACTATACCCCTCTGAATGCCACCATACATCTCGGCCTGACTCTGTGAACTATCCCTGATCACCATATGCTCCGGCATACTCATGTCGTCTCCTGCAGACTCATGATGCATCATAGATCCTGGGCATATTGCTGGATCAACCTCTACGTGGAGGTCAACTGCTCTCTAAACACAAATGGAAGTGTCCTCCATCAACTGGTGCTCCTCTGCTAGATCACCAACATCCTTTATCAACGTGACTGACTGGTACATCTGAGTGTCCACTAAGATAGATGAAGTGGATCTCTGACGAATCTGCTCAAGAGACCCATCTGATCTAGACTCTGATTCTTGAAGGGCTGTCTGTGTGCCTCTCAAGAATCCTCGAGTGCTCTCCAACTCCTGAGTGAGTCGGTCTACCCCCAACTCCTGCTCCCTCAGAGCCTCATGATACATCTCACCAACCCTCAGTAGATAATCCCTATCTGTCAACAACTGCTGGTAGTCAGTCCTCATCACAGATACTCTCCCCTGGAGAGTGTGAAAATCATCCATGGAAAATCCTCCATCTGAGCTACCTTGTGCCACTGATGCTCTCCCACAATCATCTGCCATCACTGCATGCATGTCATCAATACGGCTAGTGGCTACCCTGATCATAGCCTCACTAACTCTCAACTGTGCTACTAAGTGGTGTGACTCTTGATCATGGTCATACTGAGGTGCCATCTCAGACCCCTCACTGCTAGTGTTAGTCCTGCTAGTGTCAACTCTGGAATCCCCAAAAACACCATCTGCATAAGATGACGTGTTGAACTGTCCACTGCCTGTTGTGCTGCTGGGTACTCCTGTATGCCACTGCATCCCATCACTAGATGCTATCTCCCCCTGAATCACATTGTATCCTGTATGAGTAGCCGTATCCTCCTGTGCACTCAACCTGCTACTATCATCTGCCCCTGGATCCCATAGAGATGTATCCAAACACGTGCTATGGTCATCCTAGCTGCTAAAAAGTGCATCCTCATCAATGCAATCTGATCCTGGAAGTAAGTGCTCCATCCACCTGTCAGCCTCTGCAATCTTCTCAACCAATGAAGTCTCCAACAGCTGTGACTCCCTCTCCTCTAGCTGACCTGTATGTGTGAGGTCAATTGCCTGTACGTCCTGTACCTCCTCTTGGATCTGTGGGTCTACCTGTCCATGGTGTGCATCCCTCACATTAGGCTCATCCATCATACCCGACGTGCCACTGATCTCCTCATGTGACGTGGCTATCATGAGTGTCTGAACATGTGACAGATGTGTCACGGCCCCTACAGGAAGCTCATCATCTCTAGGTGCTAACACGTGTGACTCCTCACTAGTGTCACCACTCTGTTGAGGCGTAAGGTCATCAATGGTATGTGACATGTCTGCTGAGACACTGGGGCTATTGTCCTGTCCATCTAGCTGCCTATCCACTACACAAGGGCCATCATCCTCCTCAAGCGTGCAAGCACCACTAGCCTTTGTGCAAGAGTCATCATCACTATCCTCTGAGGTAGAGTCACTATCACTAGCCTCTGTGCAAGAGTCACTATCATCATCGGACTGCTCCAAATAAGCCTCAATCGACCCATCCTCACGTGCCTCATCATCACTGTCCTCTCGTACCTCAACAATATGCTTCTTACCCTTACCCCTACACCTATGATCAGGTTCCCAAGGCACCTTGCAACTGTAGCAACGTTGCGTGCTCCTACTGGGTGTGGGGTTTCTCTGTTTTTCCCTCCTTCTGGGGGTGGGGTTCAACCCAAAGGCTGCTCTAATTTCCTCCCGTGCCTTGAGCCAACCTGCAATCTTCTTTTTGTTCCAACTAGGATTTTATAGGATAGGAACCATTGGAATGTTATGAGCCCTTTGAAATTATTGATGGTTTTATATTCCCTTTCACACTTCTCAATCCTCATAATAATATCCATCTTATTGTAACTCTACTAATCCCCACTGGCTAGCAGGAATCTAAGCTCTGATTCCACTGTAATGACCCCAAGCCATTATGCAAGGATCATCACTATTTTGGTGTCTTTTAGAACTTTTACTAAGTGAGGTATTTCGTCAAACAGTTTGCTGATCTATTTGTTTACTTGTGTTTATATGTGTGTATGCAACAAATAACAAGAACAGACAACCATGAAACCTACCTCAACCATATGCAATATGATAGATAAGCCAAAACATCACAAATTTTCTTTATTCATAAAATAGAAGAACCTGCTACAATGGAGATGTCGATTTGGAATGCTCAACAGATGGCCAAGATGATAGACAATAGATAACAAGTATGAGCTGCTACAAAATGCTCCCGACAATACAAAATAAGCCTCCAAAAGATGGACAAGAGATGAAGACCAATGCCAAGTGCCAAACCCCTCACTGCTAGAAGATGCCACGCTCCGTTGGATAACTGAAGCTCCTTAACAATTCATCCCTGGTGCCAAAGATGTCCAATCACCTCCAGAAAGATGCCAAACAGTAGATCAGGTGATGGTAAGAACAACCCAGGTGCCCGAATCTCCAAGATCCCTCTCAACCTCTGTAGATTTGAACTCATCCACTGAATGGTGCGCCCCACTGGATGACTGAAGCCCTAGATAATTCAGCCCTGATGAAGGAGGCCTCCAAATGCTATGAAACTCTCCACAATGATAGATCAGGACACTGCAATGAGAACCCAAGTGCTCAAATCCTCAAAATACCGGCTAGATCCTTAGATTTAGCTACCCTCTAAATAATGGTTCGCCCTCCTCTTGGGAAAATGACCCACTCAATACAAATCGATCCTCCACTGAAAGACTCCGAAAAACCACCAAGAATGATGCCAAGACACCAGCAAAGGAAGCCCAATACATGGAATTCCCGGAATCCCTTCTCCTCAGCTAGGATGAATCCTTCCTCAATGAATGGTGCGCCCCCCTTGCTGGAAACCCCCAACTGGTGCGCCCTCTCTCTATCTACACAAGCAACTGATGTGGAATCCTCCTGCAATTGAGTAGATCTGGAACTAGAATGGTGTGAGAGAGTATTGCATCTCCGAGACCAAGCTTGGGACATAGGTGGAATCTTTCACCACTGAATCGTCCTCTAGGGTTTGTTAAGTCAAAACCCTCAAAACCCCCAATGTTGGGCTCACTAGCTAGAAGCCAGATATCAAAACAAGATCATACATGAATGAATGAGAAGAGGCCCTTGCCTTTCTTTTATACTTTTGGCTCACCTTGTCCCTCCAAAGTGACTTTCATTTTATTAATATTTAATTAATTAATTAAATCACTTTAATTAATTAATTAACCTTTTTACCTTTGAAAAGCTCCGTATCTCTCCTTGTGGCTTCCCTGACCACTGAAAGTCACTTCTAGCCATCCCATCTTGTAGTGTTGCTCCTCCCGATTCCAATGAGCTATTACACTGAGAGGTTCCTCCAAGTAATGTGCCCAAAATGACCTCTTCAATGAATTCCATTGACTTATAGCTCAAAATAGTCAAAATTATGGAAGTCATCGGAATGCAACGAAACCAAAGCCAACCTGTGTGGAATGGCTCATAATGATGGAATATGATGAGAAATGCAAATTGGACCCAACACTGCCTCTCAAATACCCCTGTACTCGCTATAACATCCATCTGGCTACTCTGGTCATCATAAATCTCTGCAGTGTGATGATGTCCCAAAGTGGGGACATTACAGACAAATTGGAGGGGAGGAGCACATTTCAAACAGTGATTTTAGCCATTTGGTAGATCAAATCTTCATCATTTCGCTTGGGACTTCACCAAGGAGGTAACCGAGCCCCGATCTATCATTCTAGTGGTTTTGTGGAGCATTTGGAGGCCTCTAGGAGGCAGGCCGAATTATCTAGGGTTTCAGGCATCCAGGGGAGCGCACCATTCCTTGGAGGGAAGCTAGATCCATGACTTTGAGAGGGATCTTGGAGATTTGAGCACTTGGGTTGTTCTTGCAGTATCCCGATCTAGAATTCAACTCAGTTTGGGCTCATTTGGAGGCTTGCTTCAGTTGAGCCAAATTATTGAGAGTATTCAGTCACCCAGTAGGGCGTAGCATCATCCAGCTTGGTGGTTTGGCACTTCATACGGCCTAGATCTCAGTCTTGCAGTGGTCTTCCTTGTTATTCAGCCTTTAGAGGCTTACATTGTCTTATCAGAGCATTTTGTAGCAGCTCTTATTATGTTTATTGGATCCATCTGTTGATCATTCTAGATCTGCATTATTCTTGTATTCAGGGACTTCTTCTATTTATGAATAATATCAGATCTGAGGTATTTTGGATTGTCTATCATATTGTTGATCTTGCATATGGTTGAGGTATGTTCCATTACTGTATCTTCTTGTTTATTGCTGCAAACACACATTAAAGTCATCAGTATAACCCTAGCGCAACCTAAGAGACAATAATAAGCAAAGTGTTTGGCGAAATGCCACAACCAGAAACAGTTTAAAAATCATGCAAAATGCCATGTTCCTGGCCTCTTGGCTTGGGAACATTACAGTGGTATCAGAGTTTAGAATCCTGCCAGCCTGAGAGGTCTTCCATAAGGAGAAATGGATGAGATATACTTTGAGATAGTATTCTGTGAGATAAAATATTACGCCCTTAGTGAGGGAACTAGGGCCCAAATAACCTTCCAACAATATGTAGCCTTAAGAAATTCCAGTTGGAGCGAAGATGAGGTTATACACGGGATCATTGTAGTAGGGGAAAAGAGTGCCAGAGAAGCTAGAATGAGGGAAGAACGGAGAGACCCCACGCCCAGTAGGAGCACGCAACTTTGCTATAGTTGCAAGGTGCCTTGGGAACCAGATCATAGGTGTAGGGGTAAGGGTAAGAAGAATATTATTGAGGTGCGCTATGACAATGATGATGAGGTATGTGAGGATGGAGCGATAGATGCTTATTTGGAGTAGTCTGATGATGATAGTGATTCTTGCATAGAGGCTAGTGATCCTTGTGCACTTGAGGAGGATGGTGACCCTTGCGCATTGGAGGGATAGTTGGATGGATAGGATGATAGCACCGATGTTTCAGCAGACACATCATATACTATTGATGACCTTACACCTTAGCAGAGGGGTGACACTAGTGAGGATTCACACGTGTTAGCACCTAGAGATGACGAGCTTCCTTTGTCGACCATGACACATCTGTCATCTTTCCAGACACTTATGACATCCACATCACATGAGGATAGCAGTAGCATAGAGGAGCCGTACGTGAGGGATGCACACCATGGACATGTAGATCCACAGATCCAGGTGGAGATATATGACGTGTAGACAGTTGATCCTACACTCACATATCAACGTGAGGAGATTGAGTCACCTCTTTTGGGGACTCCTTTAGTTGAGCAGGGTATGGAGACTTACAGTTTGAGGGGACACTTCCAGGACAAGCCTGCAGTGATGAGGGTGCACTCCTCATTGGTCGGGATGACCATAGCACGTGTCTGGACACATCTGTATAAGATCCAGGCGCAGTCGATAGTAGCAGGGTGAGTGCACAGGAGGATACAACTGCTCATACAGGATACAGTGTGATTCAGAGGGAGATAACATCTAGTGATGGGATGCAGTGGCATAAAGGAGGACCTGGTAGCACAGTAGACAGTGGGCAATTCAACACTTTATCTCCTACAAAGAGTGTTTTTGGGGATTCCAGAGTTAACACTAGCAGGGTTGACACTAGCCGTGAGGGATATGAGGTGGCACCTCAGCATGACTATGATCAAGAGTCACACTACTTGGCAGGACAGTTGAGAGTCAGTGAGGATATGACCATGGCAGCCACCAGGCGCATGGATGACATGCATGCATTGATGACAAATTACTGCTGGAGGGCATCAGTGGCACACGATAGTTCAGGCGAGGGATTTTCCATGGATGACTTTCATACTCTCCGAGAGAGAGTGTCTATGATGAGGACCGTCTACCAGCAGTTGTTGACAGACAACGACTACCTCTTGGGGATTGGCGAGATGTATCACAGGGCCTTGAGGGAGCAGGAGTTGGAGGTGGACTGACTCACTTAGGAGTTGGGGAGCACTCGAGGATTCTTGAGAGGCACACAGACAACCTTTCAAGAATGAGAGTCCAGATCAGAGGAGCCTCTTGAGGAGATCCGTCAGAGATCCACTTCATCTATTCTAGTGGACAGTCAGATATGTCCTTCGGTCACATGGCTAGAGGATGTTGGTGGTCTAGCAGAGGAGCACCAGTTGATGGAGGACACTTCCATTTGTGTCCCGAGAGTGGTTGACCTTCAGGTAGAGGTTGATCCAGTAGTACGACCAGGATCTATGATGCAGCAGGAGTATACAAGAGATGACATGAGTATGCAGGGGTATACAATGATGAGTGATAGTTCACAGAGACATGGCAAGATATGCAATCAAATTCATATGGATGTATTGGATTGCAGGGAGGAGACACACTTAGGGGAGTATGCGGATTTCACTCCTTTTCAGCAGCACGTAGTTATGAGAGAGCACCTTCATCATATCAACAGTTGCATCGGAGATGAGGGATGGAGGTTGGTTGACTAGCAGTTGGAGGAGTTACGTCCGGTTGTACTGGATGGTTTGGATTCGGTGATGACTACAGGCAAGTATTTATCATGGATACCGATGGACGAGCTTCTGGTCGAATCCTTGGGATTGACCAAAGCATGTGATATCTTCCAGTCCTACAGTCAACTGCAGATGTTTCTGTTAGCCTTTCCTGACACTTTTATCATAGACAACAACATGAGGAGAGATAGACAGTGGCTAGGCCGAGACCACCTGAAATGAGTGTTTTTACGACACCCAGCCGGTTAGAGGTGGATCGTCATAGGCAACTAGTTGAGACTTGATGTGTGATGGTGAGCATCATAGGCCAAGTGATAGCAGATGAGCATAGAAGGCTTCTGACAGTGATCAGTCTCACACAGGAGCAGTTAGAGGAGATTGGAAGTGATAAACTTCCAAGTTTTCCATGGGATCCGGGAGTTCAGTTTGCTAGCAGGATGTTTCACTACAGGATGACCCAGGTTGCGCCAGAGAGCCACATACTCCACCATGGGTTGGTTTGGAGTGGGCCTATAGGGACTTGTCCTATGGAGCGAGGCAAATTTTCACTCTTGATCATTATGATCGGACATGGAGATGGTTGGGCAGGTACTACTTCCACAGAGATGTTTTTACAGATGCAGCTTCTGGACAAAAGGTCCAATTTCCACAGGTACTTCAGTTTGAGGATCCAGTATATATACAGGGAACAGTTAGGCAGGGTCAACATAGTGCAGTGCCAACATGGTGATCTTCGACAGAGACTAGCATGGGACCCATGGATTGCAGGGTTGAGCATTTCACTGACTGACAGGGGCGAGTGGACCTTTGCAGGGGAAAGTTGTTCTGACTTTCCATTGAGCTTCAGTGTTGAGGAGAGCACATCACTTGAGGGTGTCTCATGGAGGTCTTACAGTACCTCATTTTGGCATCAGCATGTGCAGTTGATGGAGGCCGTGTTGATCTTGGTAGTGTCTTGGAGGATGGACTCATTTCGGGATGAGGCCATGTGTCATGTGCAGGAGATTCACGGAGTTGATATATTTAAGGACTATGCTTCACCAGGTATTGTAGTTCATTTCCTGATATGGGACCCAGGGGGTGGAGTGTATGATAGTTCATGTCTAGATGGGACCTACTGTGTGTCCCACAGGTGGACATGGGACCCTGGTATTATATTTGGATGGGTTCATTTATTGGTTGAGGACAAACAATATTCTAGTAGAGAGGACTGTAATGTCCCCACTTTGGGACTGTTATTGCACAGTTTGTAGCTAGGAGAAAAGGCTATAAGAAATAAGGCCAAACTGACGTAACAGGAACCAATCCCACCCAATATCACCACAATGGGATGGTTCTTTCTCTTTAGGGAGGTTAGGCCCAGGGGAGACGTCCCCGGTGACCTGGGGTTTTGAAGAGGCAAGAGGCTAATAAGACAAAGATAAGATTTCCCCCCTCACAAGTCACCACCAATCAGATATTCCCGGCTAAACAACCAATAATGAAGTAAAACCCCCAATGAAGTGTACCTGCCCGGAACAAAGCAACAACAAACTAATATATGCAAGCTATTTTTATTGGTTAGTACTTCATAAGATTTATCTGATTAATATACATAAGCAATTATGGCAATAAATGTTGACGAAGTTAATGTTTATCAATATAGCTATGAAAGTAAAGTCACTTCACCAATAAATATTAGGACAATATGGCATTCAATGTAACCAATCAACACATCATCTAATAAATGCCTTAGATCACCATTCAATTGCTCAAAAGACAAAACTTTGTTGCATCAATGATATAATAGCCAAGGATGACGTCAACACTTAGGGTTAGTAGGTTAGTCTAGGCTAGGGTTAGTGAAATTAGGGTTTTAATTCAAGGTTTTGAGAG
>WSFP011463978.1:0-18567 GCA_009831015.1 Picea engelmannii
GATTTCTCTCAGGTTTGTAAGTTGGAGAAAGACTCACATAGTTGCAATGATTCACATCTCATAGGTTTGTAAGCTGGAGAATGTCTCACATAGTTGCAATCATCAACACTCCCTCTCAGCTAGGGAGGTATTCTTCATCATGCCAAGTCTCACATGGATGTACTCTGAATTTTGTCTTGGTTGGAGTCATTATTACTCCCTCTCAACTAGGAAGGCATTCTTTAGCAAATTAGTTTGGTGAATATGTCTGCAATCTGCTCATGTGTAGGAAGGTATTGCATGTGTACGATTTTTCCTATGCATCATATCTCTAATATAAGGATATTTTATCTTGTAGTGTTTCGATTCATCAGAAAACATTGGGTTATCAAGGATATTTATACATGGCTCTTGGTTATTATCATAGGATCTGTTAGTCTCTAATTTTGTCTTGGTTCAGTGAGAAACCCTTATCCTAAAACCCTTCTTACCCACACTTCATTTTTCTGTTTTTAGTTGATTTCATTTTTGTTTTTAGCACCTATGGTTTGCATTACAGTTTTGGATAGTTTATTTAAGTTTGATTTTGAAAGACATGGTTTTAAAACGAGGTGTCACCATTTATGCCTGTTTGAATTTCAAACTTTCAAATTTTGCTAAGTCATTAATGGTGCTACGGGAATAAGGCTATTCCCGTAGCGCCAAATAATCATGCCTTGATACGCGCCTGCCATCTAGATTTTGTTATGATGACACAAATCGTGGGTTGAGAGTTTGCATGCGTCCATGAAAGCTTGATAATCATTTTCAAATTCAACCATTTCATAATTCAATTGTTGTGTACCCGCATAGGATTCGTGTTAAATCACCCATGATCGTTATATTATACCGGCTCAATTTTGCTAAATTCAAATGCAGGTATTCGCTCAAAGGAACGATATACACTAACAATTGCAGGTGGCAAATTTGGAGGCCGAGGGCGCTAGTTGCGGAATTGTGTTTTGATGGCGCCCAAGAAGAGCGGACAGGTTGTCAAAATAGAACCAAAGGGTGTCGAACTTCTTGAAGCCTATCCTCATATGGCTCAAAGGTTCAGAGATGCTAGGTGGTTTGAATTCCTTACCGCTTTTTAGGGTTATGATGAGTAGGTCTCCATGGAGTTCGCTCTGAATTTTGATGGTCACGAGGTGGAAATCAGTAAGATGTTGATGCTAGTGACAGAGCAGACTATCGCAAAATCCTGCATGTTGGTGGTTGGAGGAGAAAGATGGTGGAAGAAATAACATGTGGTTACAGAATTGGTAAACCAATTCCTGCTTCCAAATAAGAAAAATCCCAATTGGAAAAGGGGAATACCTCGTAGCTTGATTCGACCCGAATGGCACACGGCTCTGATCGTGATCCACAGGTATATCACCTACGAAGGTAGATTCTCACTGGTCTATATCTACCAGATCAGGATACTAATGCATTTAAATGGTGATTACCCTTTAAATCTCCCTTATTTTCTGCTCAAAATCTTGACAAAGATGTCAAAGAGAGTGCAATCACTCTCCACCAATGCTAAAAGTAGCTTGTTCCATCAAGTCCTAATTAAAACCTTAGTCATGTCTGCATTGAATGAATTACAGAAGCCCTGGAGCTAGCTCACGCAATCTTTAAACCCTATCACTCAGTCCAATAAGCAGAAGAAATACAAAGGGAGAAAGACCATTTTACAGAGCCGAGATATTTCCAATGAAACCCCTATCAAAGAGGAGATGTCTGATATCAGGGAGACTAGGAGGAGTAGAAGTAAAATACCTAGGTGGAATCGAGAAATTGAAACATTTTCTGAAGAAGATGTTAAAGGGGAAAATGATTCAGAAAAAGATCTTGACACTCAAACTACAGTAAAGTTTGAAACACCATCAACCAGTAAAAGGGGTGTTGCAACTAAAGGGAAAAGGGTTAAAGGTGTGTTTGTATCACAGAAACCTAGAAGGAATTCTACTAGGGTCACCAAAAACTATAGATTGAAGTCAAAGGCCATGTTTAATCCATCAATCAAAGAAGAAAATGTTATAGTCATTGAAGATGACTTTGAGAATGCTGAAGCAAGTACCAGGAAAAGGGAAAAAAGAACTTCACTACCTAAGAAACTAGTCAGAAAAGGAAAAAGAATGATTTCACCATCTACAGGACCTGTAACGAGAGCTTCAACCAGATTAGAAAAAGATAAAGAGATGGCTAAATGTATCAATGAAACCCCTGAGGATAAACAGGGTCACCTAGAAGACTCGGATCGCATATCAGATGTGCATGAAGCAATAGATTCAGCAAGTTCTGATGAAGAACATAGCTCAGGATTAGTCTCAAAGTACCAAGTTGAAGCAAAGAAACCCAAAGTGGCCCTAAACTTGAATGAACCTACACCTTTTGAAGAATGTTTTGGATTTAGAGTTAAAATCAGAACTGATAAAGAAAGGATCAAGAAATTTCATAAGACAATAAGACAATTAAAGAAAGAAATGGCACAGATAGAACAATGGAATGCTCACCAGCAAGAAAGGATTCAGGGTTTTAAAAAGAATAAGAAAGAGAAAAAGGCATTGCTCAAAGAACTCAGGGAGATTAATTTCATACTCTATTGGCACAATGTTGTGCTTACCACAAAGCTCAAAAAAAAAAATACTAAAGCTACTGTTGTGATTATATCCTAAAAGTAACATGGAAATTTGCTACAATTGTGATTTAAATGTTTTCCAGAAAATATGGCAAAGCTACTCATTTTTGGTCAGTGAGATGCTAAGACCTCGATCTATTTTACAAGATCAAACTTAATTCCTATTTTGTAGAGTCAAATGTAAATGCTAGCAATATTTTTCAATATCAAGCTGTTGAGCTGTGATCTATTTTGGGATTGTAGAAACTCATTTTGAGTGAACTACCTTAGTAGTAAGATACTATTCAAATCTAGTCATTAAAGTTATACTAGATGATAGGATCTGGAAGTTATATAGATAGTTTAAATAGATAGAGGAAAGACTATGTGAGGGTCAAAAATTTGGAGATCCAAGGGACCTTTTTGTGAAGCTCATTGTAAAAGGCATTTATGTTCAAATTGACACTTAATAGCAAAGTCATATGGATGGTTAGACCCTCTTTTTCTACTTTGTTATTTCTTTATTCATGCTTGAATTCATATTCAGATTGCAATGCTTTTGATTCTTGACTGTTAATTTATACAGTGAAAAATTTTCTATAGAGATAATTTTTCAAGTTTTGATATCAAGCTAAATATATTGTTTCTTTATGACATTTTGAGATGAAAATTCATGTGAAGTTGACAAATTGAAGACTTCATCTTCCTTTTTCCTATATTAGTTTAATCCATCTATGTGTCTACCTATTATTCAGCCAATGGGATATGATATGTTCTGATCTTGATTTTCATGTCATGCTATAATCTTGAGCCAGTTTTCAACCATCCTACAAAAAACCAAATCATAAAACCTTAAAAATATTTTGCAATAAACGAATGATGCCCTAGCTTGCCCTCTCACAATAAAGTGCAACTTTAGGGACTAATAGGATCCATCTCATGGTCAAGTAAATCTATTAGAATCTTGTGAAGCCACATTGCTTCGCACACTCACTGCTATATACTCAGTTTCTGGTGCACTCAAGGCCACAAAGTTTTGTTTCCTACTGCATCAGGAAACCATGGCAAATTTCATGGTAGAACATCAACTGGATGTTCTCTTCTGGTTTAATGTACTTTCTGCTCAATCTAAATCAGCATATCCTACAAACTCAAGTTCACACTTAAGGCATGTCTCAGGCCGTATCGAATTTTGCCTCGGATATATATTAATACATGTTTTGTTGTTGCCTAGTGATTCTATCTCGGTTGACTCATGAAATGACTAAGCACATTCATTGCATGGCATGAATCAATTCTAGTGTTAACCAGATACATCAATGATCCAATCAGTTGTGGATTAGTCTCATCTGAATCATCATCAATCTATCACGGTGGATTTTTCATTCTGTCATACTTGAACTTCTTTAATATTTTCACTCTATATTTTCCTTAACTCAGGAAAATATCATTGGTCCTCTGTCATACTTCTTGTCTCAAGAAGTAGTGCATCATTCTCAAATTCTTCATCTCTAATTCAGAAGTCAAGGATTACTTATATCCAACAACAAGGCTTTCTGAATAACTCATCAAAATCAGGCTCTCGTCATCAACACTGTAATGATATAGGTTTGGATCAACAACACTATTGTTGAAGTCCAAAGTCATCAAGAATTTATCTGTCTGGTATAGTTTCCAAATCATGGATAGTAGTATGAATGGAAGTATGTCGGGTTTACTGAATCAAGTGTCTCATCATAGGAAACTCCCTCTGTTTGTGAGAAAATTATGGCTATAGATCTCCTTTTGTATTTTTGGACACTTCTGTCAACTGCATGTTTGATCTTATAGATTCACTTGGAAGTTACCACAGAATTCCCTTATGCATCATTCTTTAAGATATAATGGTATTCTTCTATTATGGCATCTTGCCATACATGTTCTCATGTTGCCTCTCTAAGACAAGGAGGCTCATCATTAACGAAGTGGCTCGTGACTAAAGGGTGTTGCCTTCTAGTTTACCAAGAGGGCCAATAGTTTTAGAGGATTTTTTGGAACCCCGATAGACATGAACCCTGGGTCACTCAATACAACTAAGACGGGATATATAAGTAACCAAAAAATGGTTATGTTGTCGTTGGTAGGAACAGTAGAGGATTGAGTAGATGGGATATGTTGAAGATCTGTTAAAAGATACGTAAGATCTGTGGGAGGCGGATCAAGGGAATATTAAAACAGAGAAGAAAACAATGAGCCACTAGAAGGGAATGTTGAGATCATGGAATCCAACAAAAGAAGATATTAAAAGCTGGCTAAGGACAAAAGAGATGGAGTTTGCACAGAAAGACAACAGAAACCCTAGAGTAACACCCCGCAAATATCTTGAGAAATACGTGTTTATTGATTTGCATGAAGTCTTTTTCTATGATTTTCCACTCTTATTGTGGGAGTGGATACTAAGGTTGAAGGATAACCACGCAACAAACTAAATCTGATAGTAAGAGTGGACCCCAATACAGATTGAGTAGTTACAGCAGGTGAACAACAAATTCACCCGCGCAGTAGATTTTTGGCTCGACAGTATTGTGGCAGGCTTTATAACAAAGTTTGCAGTAGATACAGAGAAGTCGTAAAATGCAGCAAAGCAAGATTTTATACATGTACCTCGAGTAAGGTACATTAGATCGTTGTATACTTATATTAACATATAGATATACAAAAAATGTGTAATGACAATGGATTCGGATAGCTAAACTTCCCTATGTGCATGGGGGAAGGGGGGAAGCACTAACAGAAAGAAGAGAAATGGAAGGAGGAAAGGATAAGGAAAAGAAGGAGGAACCCTTGGACCCAATCATGATGGATGACGACCAAATCAAGCGGATCATGGTGACAGCGGGAAAGACGCGCAGCGGAGTACCCTACCAATACAAGGTGAATACCAATAAGAGAGTTGTATATGCGAGAGAATGATTGGAGAGTGATGAGGAAGCGGTAGAGGATCTCTGGGTTGTGGAGAAAATTGAGGAAATTATGCGTGCAACATATGAGAGTAAGACGAGTGGTCCAAGAACGCGAAGACAAGGTAACAATCCTATCCATATTAACGTTAGTGTGGAACCCATAAACCCATGTGCGACTAATACACCAAAGAGAACACCGTCGTTTAGACAACCGAATTTCGGGAGAAGAAAGACAGCAGGAAGTACATCTACATAAGGAACAGAAACTGGAGGATCCAGCTCAGGAAGCACTAGTCAAGTATCTACACCACCTAGAGGTAGTAGTTTAGTGTTCAGAATGGTAGGACACGATCCCACCATTAGGTTACCATAGTTTAAAGGAGAAGAGTCGAAGGACCCAGAAAAACATTTGTTCATCTGTGAGAAGATTTGGGAAGCAAAACAGATAGTAGAAGAAGATACTGAACTAGCACAAGTAGCGATTACACTAAGGGATCATGCACTGGATTGGTATATGAGTTTAGCTACACACAATCCACCAGTGACAACTAGAACAATTGCAGACATCAATAAATTGTTGATAAACGAGTTACAGAAGCCAAGTTCAAAATATTAGTACATGAACGAGATGATAGAAATTAGACAAAAACTGGGAGAATTCATATGGGATATTGACTAGAGATTCAAGCAAATGAAGGGAAAGTTGAAATATCTCATGACCGATATGCAACATAGGCACTTATTTGTCAATTCACTGCTACCGTACTTAAAATACCCATTGCAACAACAAAAGTTTTAGACGCAGGCAGAGGCTCTACAAGCAGCCCTGCAACTGGAAGAAAACCAGTATCAATAGACGGATCCAACCATCGAAGAAATGAAGGAGGATTTGAAGAACTTAATGTTCCAGCTAAACCAGAATAAAAGTAAGGACAAACAAGAATTTTTTTGGTGTACTACATGCAAGATGGAAGGACACCACAAGAACGAATGTCCAACATTCGCGCAGTATATGGAACCAAGAATGCCAAATCCATTACCAATAGAAGGACTATGGTGTGAAATTTGTAATAAACTGGGCCACGATCCATATCACTACCCGATGATGCAGAAATACTAGACAATCCCAAAGAGTTCATATTGCAACTTTTGCAAGTCAATGGGCCACAATGACAAATCTTGTAGAACTATGGATTTGATGCGAGAAAAGACATCATATGCATATAGAGTGCAGGTACAAATGATGACTAGGAAATCCGCACCACAATTTAACCAAGTTCCAGCCCCATACAACATTGTGTAGCAGCAGTATAATATTGCGCAGCATCAAAATAATACCACGCAGCCACAGTAAAACACAGTGCAACCACAGTACAATATCATGCAGTATAATCAAGTGCCTTGGTATAATGCAATGAGAGGAGATCAAGTGGGCTATAGAGGTGGAGGAAGAGTGAGAGGAGGTTTTGGAAGAGGTAGAGTACCAATGGTATGTCACAATTGTCAACAACCGAGACATTATGCAAGGGAATTTCCACTTCCACCAACAACTTGTATGTATTGTCACGCATAAAACCATCATACAAAAGAATGTCTGACACTATTAGTAAAGATCTAGGAAAAGAGGAATCAGAACAACCAGAATGTTCAGTGGATTTTAGCCGAAGTGAGGGATGAAGGATGGAACATCAACATAGATACTCACGGAGGAGATAAAACAGGAAACGACGCAGTCCAACAAGATCCAGTACAACACCATTGGGTGAAGAAGAACGTTGAACCAAGGAAGCAGTTTGACGTGTAGAATGAGAAGGAGATATTTAACAAGCCAGACAAGAATTTTTGAAGGACAATATTGCGTCGACTTCAATTGTGCAGCAAAGAAAGGAGGAACCAGAGTACGATATGCCTATGTTATTGGATTATACCAACGAAATGCAACCCATGGGACAAGTAAGTACAATCAAAGGCTTTTTGAAATCATGTATAAAAGTATTGAATGATCCATCATCTATCAAAATATTGAAAAATATATTAGGAATATGTAGTATAGAGACGGAAGGGAAACTAGAACAAAAAATAGTCAATCACCTACATACAAGGAGAAGAACAAGTAGGGAGTTCACACTGAATGCTAACATCGGAGATTTCAACATGGGATATATCATACTAGATCTAGGATCTGAAATTAATGTATTACCAAATAAGACATTGCAATGTATGGGAGAGCCCACATTAGGATATTCACCTGTTCAACTGAAACTAGAAAACTAACATAGATTCCTACCAATTGGTAGACTGAAAGGAGTGACAGTAGACCTGGATGGAGTGCGCACTAAAGCAAACTTTGAAGTAATTGAAATAGTGGACGGCACAACACCATATCCAGTGTTGCTTGGTTTGGATTGGGTGTTTGAAAACCAAGGCATAATCAATTTGAAGACATGAAAAATGACATTTGAGTCAGGGTAATACAAGGTCATCGCGCCATTAGACCCATTAGAAGGGGAGAGTTTTGTAGAACCCACTTGCTTAGACTTGAGGAAATCAGCCAGTTCTATTGAACAAATGCGCACGATGAGGATTACATGAACCCAACTACAGATGGGATACTCAGTTGGTGGAGCATTACTTCATGCACAACAGACTCAGATACCAGTTTAGAGAACTGGAAACAAAGGCTACATGAAGTTTCTACAAGAAGATGTGCACGAATAGACCGCGCAGTAAGATGGGTAGGCACGGAGATAAGGGAACCACCCAGTTTCCATGGAGTAAACGATCTAGAAGTATTCTTGGCACAGTATGAAGATGAATTTTTAGAGAATCAAAGACTCTTAGAAATTAATATAGCACTCAAGGCCACACCTGCAATATGGTGGGGCGTTGTTAGCACAAGGTCAGACCCAGGGTTCAACACTACAACAGCGCACCAAAAAGACCCTAACTATCGGCCCTTTCGGCAACACCTGCGAAGCAGATGAAGTCTCACCCGAGGTAGAGGCAGGGGTGGTTGCAAGACTTAGGTGTCTGCAACCTTAGCTAGGACACAGATCTGTGATTATAAAACTCAGCAATCACTTAGCATAGATTATTCATCAATATTCACCCTTATGATACTTAGCAGATAGCACAGAGCATCGTAGTATGTACTTAGATATAAGACAATTCAGCACTTATCCACAACAATATAGATTAGATTCGGCAGATCAAGCACTAAGAATATTACATACCAGATCTAACATTCATTCATATCTCAGAAGCACAAAGCATAAATAGATCTATTTAAACTCATCAAAACACTTAGCAAAGGAAGAGACAAACACATCAGGTCAATGCATAGAGCACAACACACAGATTTATCGTGGTTCACCCCCACCCTGGGGCTACATCCACAAAGTCTTCTTCTTTATTAGCTTCAATTAATCAGGTTACAGCACAGATCCATCCAAATCCCTCTTCACATAGGACAGAATATCTATGCAGCTCGCTAGATCCTTCTTCCTTGCACTAAAAGCAAAGAGACTTCCACAATATCTTGCACTTAGCCTCTTACAGTATGCACAAAGCATTTACAATCATTACCATCACTTAGCACAACTCGCAACTCTTCGATCACATAGATCTCACTCTACTACTCGTCTCCCCCCGCTCTCAAATACTTTGCCTATACATCTATTTATATATACAACAGTGGGCCTAAGTGTGGGTAAGCCCATGGGCCGACATCGCTTTCCCATTACATTATCCACAAAAACCCAAAAAGGGGTCTAGCTTCCACGATTTCCACTTCGCGTTGTGTTCCATCTTTGACAAGCTGTCGAAGTCCCAAAAATGGTCAAATATGAACAAGTGTTCCTCAAAACTTGGTTAGGGCCAACAGGTGCACACAAAGAGACAATCACATATTGGTACCAATGTAAGTGGTTACTGCACACAAGGTTTGACGCAGAACACAAAAATAACTCGCAGCAGAAGTATGATGGATAAGGGGCACCATCAGAACACTTGGAGAAGTGCAGAACACTATGGAAAATGACACCCCCATAGGAATGGCCTCATCATTTAATACACACTCTAGAGGTCATACCAGCGAACTAGTATACAGACCAGGAACTGCGCAAAGGAACTGTGACCTGGACGGTAATGCAACAGAATTTTATAGTAACTTTTTCATTCGAGCATGAGAACCCCAACATAGATGTAGCTCTTAAACAAATAAGAGGGGTGATATTCATCAAGGAACCAAAATTCGAACTCATAACAGAAGAAAAATAGTGGAACAAACAGACTGTCAAAGAACTGTTGTGATGTTACCATGTGCAAAAAGAAGTACCAGATGAAGACGATTTGCGTGATATTCAGATCGAGGAAGCGGAAGTCGAAAGAGAAGTGGAGGGTCCACCTATAGAATCAGAAGTCATTTTTGCGTCGATCAAGGTGAAGAAAGTCAACATTGGGACAATTTGGAATCCCAAAATGGACAGCATTGGAGATTCTTGGGATGAGAAAACAGTAGAAAGCATAACAGAGTTATTGTGCAAATACAACGACCTGCTTCCCACAACATTTACAGAAATGAAGGGTATAGCAGGAGAGCTAGGATAAATGAGGATACCACTCAGATATGAAGCGAGACCGATCAGAAAATTCAAATTCAAAGCTGAGATCGACAGGATGCTCGAAGTTGGAATCATAGAACTAGTGGAAGAATCAGAATGGATAAGCCTAATGGTAGTTCAGGAGAAAAAAAAAGGAGGGATAAGGATATGCGTCGACTTGAGGAAGTTTAATGATGCATGCCTATATGACCCATTCCCTACACCTTTCACGGATGAAGTGTTGGAGAACGTAGGAGGAAATGAAGTTTACTCATTCACTGATGGATTCTCAGGCTACCACCAGATCAAGATAGCACAGGAAGACAGATACAAGACCACATTTTCTACAGAATGGGGATCCTACTAGTACACAGTCATGTCGTTTGGACTGAAGAATACACCAACAATATTTTTCAGAGTATTCATTGTCGTGTTTAAGGAATTCATCCACCAGTTTCAAAGGTATAATTGGACGATTGGACAGTCTATAGTTTGTTGAAGGAACATATAGAGGTCTTACATCGGATTTTAGAAAGATGTAGGAAGTGGCTGATATAATTAAACATAAACAAATGTATATTCAGAACACCGTTTGGGATACTATTGGGCCATATAGTATGTAAACAAGGTTTACTAGTAGATCCTGCAAAGATTGCAGTAATTGTTAACTCACCACCACCAAAAACAGTCTATCAACTAAGAGCGACATTGGGACACACGAGATACTACAAAAAGTTTACCAAAGGGTACGCGCAGATTATCGCACCAATGGAGAAACTATTAAGAATAGATACAAAGTTTCAGTGGAACAATGATTGTCAACACGGTCTGGATACGTTGAAAGAAAATATGGTCACTGCACCAATACTAGTATTTCCAGACTGGGAGAAGACATTCCACATACATGTAGATGCATCAGCCATAGCACTTGGAGCTATCCTAGTGCAGCCAGGAGCGGGAGATTTGGATCACCCTATAGCATTTTCGAGCAGAAATATATTAAAATCAAAAAAAAACTTTAACACCACAGAGAGGGAAGGCCTAGCTATGGTCTACGCACTGTAGAAGTTCAGAAATTACTTATTGGGAAAACATTTTAAGATGTTCATAGATCACTCAGCCCTTAAATACCTAGTCAACAAGATAGTGTTGGGGGGGAGAATCTATCGATGGTTACTATTATTTCAAGAATTTGATTTTGAAGTAATAGTCAAGCCAGGAAAATTGAATGCAGGACCTGGCCACCTATCAAGGGTCACAAACGGAGAACAACCTATGAATTTCGAGGACAACTTCTCGAATGCACAATTATTTTCAGTCTAGATTGTTGATGAATACTTTGCAGATATCATTCAGTACTTGAGCATAGGTATTGGGCCGCAGGAATATAACACCGCGCAGAATAAAAAATTGGTAGTCCAGGTTACAGATTATCAACTAATCGTAGGACACTTATACAAAATGGGTGCAGATAGCATCTTGCGAAGATATGTGTTAGAACACGAAAGACCAAGAGTTTTAACAGAAGCCCATGAGAGAATAGCATGAGGGCATTATGTAGGAAAAGATACCGCATAGAAGGTATTGTGCGCAGGACTATGGTGGCCCATCATTCACAGAGACTCGAAGGAGTATTGTTAGAGATGTGATGTCTGTCAAAGGGTTGGTAAACCCAATAGAAGGGACGATATGCCATTACGACCACAGGTAACATTACAGGCATTCAATAAATGGGAAATAGACTTTGTGGGACCAATCAACCCACCAGCAAAAATAAAATGAGCAAGGTACATTATCACTGCGACAGAATACCTAACAAGATGGGCAAAAGCAGTACCAGTGAAGGATTGCAGCGCAGAAACAGCAGCACACTTTCTATTTGAACAAGTAATCACTAGATTTGGGTGCCCAAGAGTTTTGATGAGCGACCAAGGCATGCACTTCATTAACAACACTATCAACACTATGAATGAAGAGTTTGAAGTCCATCATCAGAAGAGCACACCATACCACCCACAGTCAAATGCCACAGTAGAAGCATTTAACAAAATCCTTGAGAATGCACTGACAAAGATCTGTAATGTCAACAGGGATGATTGGGACCTCAAAATTCCATAATTATTGTGGGCCTACAAGACCACGTGAAATAATTTGATAGGGCACATGCCATTTAAACTGGTATATGGCCAAGAAGCATTGTTTTCATTAGAATTTATGGTACCCAGTTTGTGCATAGCAGCAATTACACACATGATGGAATGAGGCGTAGTACAGGAAAGACTAAATCAATTGATGACCATGGACGAATATTGGATCCTAGCATGGTTCCACCAACAAGTTCAGAAAGCAAGGGACAAATCTTGGAATGACAGACACATCAAGAAGAAAACTTTCAAGGAAGGAGATTTAGTGTTGATATATGACAGCAAATCCATTCAGCACCCAGGAAAACTTAGAATGCACTGGTTAGGACCGTACGAAGTAAAAACTGTCACGGATGGGGGAGTTGTACAGTGGAAAAAATTTGCAGGCATAGAACTCAGAGGGATGTTCAACGGGAGTTGATTGAAGCCATACAAGGACAGTCAACCACCCACAACTTGAAAGTTCACCGTGCAGTAAAAAAAAAAAAACACAGGATATTAAATGGTACCAACAGAGGAAAAGTGCGCCAAAAGGAGAAGGATCATGCACACTTAGGAATAAAAAATCAGCGAGGACAAGGCCAATGGCCAGGTCACTATGGAAACAAGAGGGAAAAGTAAAGACAACAAAAGTAGTACGAAACGATGAAGGTATGCAGAATTGAATGTCGAAAAGGACCAATGGGACGATGCATTAATCGCGCCAACTGGAGACAGCGAGGGAGAGTAATGGAAAGTACGAAGGAATCAGAGGTTCATTGAATCCATAATAAAGGTAGCATCTTAGACAAGTTTCATACAATGCATGGATGTGGAAGCAAACGGTATATTGTGAGACTAGAAAAAAAAAAAACAGAGAGAGAGAGAGAGAGCATATGAAGCATAGAGCAAAGTTCATAGAGGTTGCAAAAGCTACAGAGCTCAGTGAATGACCAGATTTTCCACCATCGCACCACCAAAACAAGAAGAGTCGACACAAACTACCCGACACTCTAAAGTTAGAACCAGGGCACAGGTACAATCGTAGGAAAGCGAACAGTAGCTGCCACAGATCATCAATGTCGACAAAATTCCATCACCGGATACAACACCGATGAACCGGGGTCATTGCAGTTGCAGGAGGAAGTCCTGGCGGAAGTCATCGTAGTTGTAGTTGATGGATTTGATGCTGCAAGGAGGAAGTCACGGCGGGGGTCATCGCAGTTGCAGCACAATGTGCCAACGGCACCACAGTTAGTTGGGCACCCTATCTTTTGAATTTTTTTATGGATGACTGCAAGGATGCGCAGGATCTGGGAACAGAATTTCATTACTCATGGTTTCTCATGTTGATATCCATTATGGGATGGATGGAACTGAAATATGCATATTTCTCTACCAGACCCAAACCTAATCATGGAGTGAGATATTTATCGCTTGGCGTTGCGTGAGACTCCAGGAACAGAAATATAATGCATCCATATTCAAAGGATACCTACGTGATCTATAGGAGGCCATCAAAAACCTCTAGAGAATAACACCACAGGTTGTTGCATACTATCGGTACATCACCAACTTCAAGGCCACTTGACATGCGATGTGGATACAGACGTGGAAGGACCCCAAAAAGCAGTGGCTACAATTGCGCTACAGCATCACAAAGGGAGACATTGAAATGGTTATCATTGATTGGGAGGACGAATGGAACATTCCAGTCCTCATCCAAGATATACCTACAAAGACAGTGGAAGAGGAGGCAGGGCAGGAAGAAACACAACCTCGGGAAGTCTCAGTTCCCAAGAAACCAAAGACGGGCCAGACCAAAACAAAGCAAATGAATGAAGGGACAGCTAAGATGGGGACCTAGAAGGGGAAGAAGAATAACATGCAGTCAGCCCAAGTACAGTATAAATAGGATGAGGCAACGCAGGGGACTACACCAAGTCCCAATCCATAGGATCTAGTCCTGAATAAGAGGCCAACTACTCAGATGGTGGGTGTGCGCAATAATATGAAGGCACAGAGAACACCTCCAAAATACACGATCACAGAGGATGATGTAGAAATGATAGCCCAAATGGTTCAGGATCATATAGCCAATGATTTTGAAAATGTTGTGTGCCACATCGACAGAATTCAATAGGAGCTGGCAGACATGTGATAGTTCCTCAAGCAAATCAAGGAAGCGCAGGCAGCGGGCAGCAGCATAGGAACATGGTCATCAACATCACAGATAGGAGAAGAACCTGAAGCAAGTGAGTGAGATACAGTCCACACAATACCACAGCCAAGTGAAACATTCCACATTACACCCAACATGTTGCACATGGACGATATCGTGGGGAAAACACCCCTAAAGGACTTATCTCAACTCCAATTGGTATTGTCGTGGATACCATCCAAAGCTCTACACAAATTACAGATTAGCGTTACCCAAGAGGTATAGTCTCATACACGCGCAGACATAGTCTAATTACAATAGGCAAAGGATAAACGAGATGCGCTAGAATTGATATATGAGTAGGCCAAGCTCGAGACCCAAGAGGAGAGGGAGCGCATGAATGGATTGGACAAAAAGTGGCCGGAACTTATGAGAAGACTCCAAATATCGTGCAGAGGGATGAACTCACAGCAGCAGAGAAGATTGATCAGATTGCACAGGAAATCGATCAATATCAGAAGGAGATTGAGAATCTCCATGAGCATCTCACACCTACCACTCCACCAGAAGTAAGGGAGAAAAGGAAGCAGGAGGCAACAGAGCAGCTACAGGAGATAGAGCAACAGGTTGCAGGAGCCGACTTGTTTGATAAAGCAGCACATCTTTGGATGAATCTAGAAGAGGATCAGCAATTCCAGTAGTGGGAGAAGGAAGAAGAAAGGATAAGTGTAGTTATCCAAGACCTCAAGAAGAGGCAAAAGACAATGTCCATCACAAAGTGCGTCAAAGGGGTGTAGGATATGAAGAAACTACAAGAAGAACTCACCACTGTGCAAATGCAGAAAAAGGAGCGTCAAGCTCAATTGGAACCACTTCAAGAGTGAGTAGCAGAAGTCATTGCACAGGTAGAGGAATCCAAAAAATATATGGCACAGACCCAGGCAGAGTGCGCAAGGATTATCAATGACGATATCGCAGTCTAGACAGAAGACGCACTCAAGGAGAAGACTGCGCAGGCTCAAACACAAGCAGTGGAGCTCAAGGAGAAGTTACATGCAATCCAAGACACGACAAGACAAGACACGAAGTGCACAAAGGTTAGATGGCTCAAGACAAGACACGTGTCAGTGTTGGGGGCATGTTGGAAGCATGCCAAATTGGAAAGAAAGGCAATTTTGGGAAAGAAGGCATGCACGAGGAAAGCGACAGCTGGAAGGAAGAGCAGCACACACACATGCATGGAAGACCAAATGACGTTAGGGTTAGGTTTTTTGCAATGTATTGTAATGGTTGAAGAGCTAAAAAGGTATAAATATAGATACCTAGGTGTCATAGGTGGGTTGATATAGAGAGACAGATGTGAGGAAGCAGATGCAAGATAATATTTTGTTGTATGAACAAATTTCGTAAGTTGTTGAGCTAGAGAGGTCTAAGGACGGTAGATCTTGAGGGTTAGATCACAAGCTAAGGATCCTGGTGCAATCTAGTCTACCTCATAATAAATATTAACCTAACTGAGAAGAGTTGTAAAGTGCATGGCCATGTAGTTAAGAACTACTATAATAAAAGAGCTAAGAGCCAGATCTTTGTGGATGCAGCCCAGGAGGGGGTGAACCATGGTAAAACCTGTGTTATGTTATTGAATGCATGTGGTTCTTTATTGTCTTTAATAGATATTGTTATGATAAATGAATGAGTTGTTATATTCCCTACGTAATCGTAAATGACAGTGTATTGCACTTATAAGTTATAATATAACTCTCAGCGTACATTTCTCAGATCCCCCACTCAATCTTAGGCTGCAAGCACATGAGTATTGTAGCCACCCATTAAGACTATCTCGGGCGAGACGATGCAGTGCACCCTATGCGTTACGCTGCCTTCTGGTTTACCACAAGGGATGATAGTTTTAGAGGCTTTGTTGGAACCCCGATAGACATGAACCATGGGTCACTCAATACAACTCAGACAGGATATATAAGTAACCAACACAAAATAACTATGCACATTCTGTAGCGTCGATCCAAAATAGGCCTGCAGTTTTCGTAGCACCGATCTTGTTGTGAAATTCAGTAACGTCCATCCTGAATTAGGCTCTGCAAATTCGGTAACGCCACACCTCAAATATCCTCTATGGAATTGATAGCACAAATTATCAAAATGGCTATGTGGATTTGGTAGCGCCATTGTTAAGTTATGCTTAGGATTTTTCGTAGCATATAAGGTAGAAAAATCGCAGAACATACTACATAGATGATTATGTACCACCATATTTGAAATAACTCTGCAAATTCGGTAGCACACCTCCTCTTTTTTAGGAAAGTCTCCATTCGCATAAGCTTTCTCTTTAATGTGTGCATGGAGCTGGGCTTTGGTATATTCATTAGATTTGGTAGATAGGATAGTTTTGACTTAGGACACTTGAGCACACACCACCTTTGGCCAAAGCGATTAATCAGAAATTGTCAAGGCTAGATGACGAATTGGGAGGCTATGATCGTAGGAAAAGGACCGAAGGAATTTGGAAAATATAACATAAAATTTATGAAGGCACTTAAAATTTTGATGGTGCATTTTTGAGTGCTAACATAAAGGACGCCATTTCCCAAGCCCTGGTTTTTTATTAGTCCTGATTATTCACGAGATTTCATGATATTTTCTTTCGCTTCTCAAGACATTATTGCATGTGTCTTATTGCAGAAAGATGTTGATGAGCATGAAAATCCTATTGTGTTCATGAGTAAATTCCTTAGAGATTCAAAGTTGAATTACTCAATTACTAAAAAGCAAGCTTATGCCTTGGTGAAATCCCTCAAGTATTTTAGAAACTATGTGGGCTATAACAAGATTAAGGCTTATGTCCCTTACCCAGCGGTAAAGGATGTTTTATCACAACAAGATTGTATGGGTACTAGGGGTAAGTGGGTTTCCAAGATCCAAGAATATGACTTAGAAATAAAACCCACCAAGATTGTGAAGGGACAAGGGTTAGCCCAAATGTTGATTGAGAGCAACCAAGAAGCTATACAAATGGGAGAAAACAAACAAGTGAATGTGGTGGTGAGTGAACTAGAACACGATGAATGGTATTCTGACATAATATACTAGCACGGGAACTTATCATGCCTAGACCATCTAGTAGACTATAAAATAAGAGTTCTGAGACTCAAATCTATGAAGTATTGTTTAACTGAGGATGGTCTTGGTTGGAAGGACCCAAACAAAGTTCTCCTTAGATGTGTAAGAAAAGAAGAGTCCAACAAACTACTGAAAGAATTACACTCTGGGTATTGTGGCGGCACTTCGCAGACCATACTATCGCACACAAGATCTTGAGAGTCGGATATTATTGGCCAACATTATTTTCCGATACTCACCAATATGTCCGCTCATGCAAACCTTGTCAATACTTTGCGGGTAAACAAAAACTCCCTACATGACCTTTGAGACCCTTGGTGGTAGAAGATCATTTTCAATAGTGGGGCTTGGAATTTATTGGTGAGTTTAAATATAATTCAAGTAATGGTTACCAATGGATTTTGACTGCCACGGATTATTTTACCAGGTGGGTAGAATCTATTCCCACAAAGAAATCCATTGAGGAGGTGGTGATGAAATTTTTGGAAGAAAGAATCATAACAATGCCAAAGCTTTCAACTCCCTTGCCTTAGTAGAATTTGGTTTCAAGTGCGGAATCATTTTATCACATTTGTCAAACTACTACCCACAAGGGAACAGCTTGGCAGAATCAAGCAATAAGAACCTCATGAATATCATTAATAAGGTTGTGGAAGAGAACAAGAAGGCATGGGATAGAAATATCAATTATGCCCTGTGGGAAGATCGAATAACAACAAATACCTCAACAGGAAAAATCCCATTTGAAATAATATATGGGTTGGAGGCTAAACTACATGTGAATCTCCAAATCCCTATCCTTTGTTTCGCTCAGTAATACACCACAGAAGAGGAAACAATCCAAGGGAGAATTGACTAGTTGGTAGAGTTGGATGAATCCAAGAGGGTTTCCTTAATTCAAATAGAAAACAATCAAGAGAAAGTTAAGAACACCTTCGATCACAAAGAAAAAGAAAGAGGTTTCATAGAAGGATACTTA
>WSFP011463983.1:0-18566 GCA_009831015.1 Picea engelmannii
TTAGCATGAGGGTTATGTACATTCTGTCGTAACGACATACGGGGTACACAAGGGTTTCGTTTAGTGTTAGGGAATGGAATCATTAATGGTTTTCCAACTGTAGCTGGAGCCGCTTCTGAGGTGGTTGGGGTAGATTCAGGGGGAACACTGTAATGGAGATCGCGTGTTTGCAGAAGAATCTCTTCTTCGCTGGTAAGGAGGATGTTGCGATCAACCAGATTTCCAGGTTGATTGGGACCTGGGTTTTGATACTGCTCCATTTGGGGCGGAGCAGGGTGTACCTCCTATTGGGTATTCATCACACCTTGGTGTGGAATAGGTTTTTTTAAAATGACCGGAGGTGGATGTTGCAAGTACTGTTGTGGGGCCCGCTGAGGGTCAAGTGGCACTGGTGGATGTTGTGCATTCATGGATTCTTTCATCCATTTAAAGTCAGAAATTTGGGGGAAATGGTGAGTATAGTGTCCATACTCACCACAGAGAGTGCAGGGGAAGTTCGTCCTAATATTTTTATTGTTCTTCCCTGGGTGTTTGTTGTTGTTGTCCCCTTGGGGGTTCTAGTTGACCCCAACGGGATGGTTTTATTGGGGGTTATTTCCTCATGGTCACGGGTTGTTATTGCTTCAATTTTTTCCTTTCTTCTTAGCATTATTCGGTCGATGGGCCAGATTTTACGTATTCAACTGTTCAAAATCCTGAAGCTATTGAATGGGATAGGACTAAACAAAATTAACGCCAACATGTGGGTGTCCTTGTAGAGGCGCAACCGACTGTGGAGGACCAGGGAATAGAAAATATGGATTGTTTTGGGGAGTGGATCCATATAGTGTATATGAAGTTGAAGTACCTCCACAATTTTTATGGTCACATGTAGGGGTTGGGGATGGACCTACACTTGATTGAGGAACCAGATGCATCTGGGGTACCGGTGGGGGTCCCCCCAATGGTTGAGGGGGAACAACAAGATATGACTACTGGTGAGTGGGGGGAGGGTAATAAGATGACCCTCCATATGATTGCAGATATTAAGGTGCACCATAAATCAATGACAGTTGGATGTAAGGGTTGCGATGTGTCATGGAACCAATCAACCCATCTGCAATGTGGGACATCTCAAGTTTTTCCTAGCCAAATGGTATGGGTCTAGGTGCTTCAGGAAACACTGTGTATAAGTAACATGAATGAGAATAGATGAGGTAAAACTGTTGGGCCTTACTGACGGATTCCTCTTTTGATTGAGGAAACATGGATGCGACATCCTTGGTGATAACAAAGACAAGTGATTTGAGAAACCAATCAAGACGTTGTTCTTTGGTGGTTTCCTCTTTACACAAACTACAATGACGACACCATTCATGGATGTGGTTGGCTATATGGACAACGGTGGTCTGTTTGAACTCAGAGAGAAGTTCTAATCCAGTATCATGACAAACGGGTAGTTGGAAAAAAGACAAAAAGGCCTTGGCCAATGATTCAAAGGTCACATGGAACCTCGATTTTTCATCCACATACCATTTGGATGAGGAACCAATGAGATTTCGTTGAAATAACCTGAGGCAGATGGAATCATACATGATTTTGTTTGAAGATAACCATAAGTGGAAGGTCATAACATGGTTGGTGGGATCGTCCCCTAGTTTCCCTTCAAACTTTGGAATATATTAAGGTAGTTTGGTAGGCATATTGGGCCATGTGGGGTCATGTAAAATGGGATCATTCGTGAGATTGTTCAAATAAGGAATGTTAAGGGATGCCAAGTATGGCATAGGGATATTTGGTGGAGGATTAGATCTAGCCATTGTGTGAGAAGGTAGTGGGCATGTTCCTTGAGAGAGATTTGGTGGGGTTGTACTTCTCCCTTGAGAGGAAGTTTGACCCCCGCCTCCTTGTGAAGGAGAACTAGTGGATGGATGGCCTTGAGAATTGGACCCAAGTAAAGTGGAACCAAGTAAATTTGATCCAAAAATATTATCATTCACAAGGGTTTGAGATGATTGAGTCGGTGAGTTGGCAAGACTAGGGACTGCTCCTATAATAGGAGGAATATTCTGCAAGTGTCTAGAACGACGGGGATTCTGTGGGTCCCCTATGGTTTCTGACTAGAAAAGTGAATGTGTGAAAATAGTGAGAGAAATAAATGAACAAGATATTTTGTTTATTTTGGACCGTCACAAGATAATATAACTCAAAATTGCATTTAATCAAATGAACATCATATATAAACAAACTATAAATAAGCAAACATGTGGATAGGTGGATTTTGTCTACGTGGGGGAACAATAAACACAAATGCTCATGTTTTAAAATATGTATCATCCTTCCTCTCAAAATAGCACTAGGCCTTCCAAAATCGCTCAACAATGGGGTCTAAAGCCACCATAAGAGGAACTAGTGAAGGTTGAAATAATTAGTTATAATGAGGGGTAGAGGGTGCATATCTAAAAAGAGTTAGTGATATTTCCCAATAGCCACACAAAATCTGATCAAGGTGTGATTGTAACCCACAATTTCCACCTGGGTATATTTCCTATGTTTGGTCACTAGGTACCTTGGTCAAAGTGTGACATTTATATTTTTGGCCTCCGAAATGGGTCACGGGCTGGATTCCCTTCCAAGAGTTGGGTGACTCAATGAGGGATGCGCAAAACAACTAGAAATCGGCCTTCAACCCTTCATGGGTATATCCCCGCCTTATGGTGTAGGAACACTTGACTTGGAGGATTTGAAAGTTCCCTATTTCTTAACTTCTATTGTTTGAAAATGTGAGAACCAGATAACGGGGGGTTATTTGGATGCCTACCCCCGACATCCTACCTAGACTAAAAAAATTCTTTTGGCACCTCTAGTGGAGGAAAACTTAGTGAGTTCTTAGAAAATTTTAAAATATAGTGGGCTGAGAGATTGGGGGTGTGAACCAATCACGTTAGAATTAAATGAGTGTGAATAATTTCTAAATAAGTAGTGGGACATTTCAGAATTCCTTTGGAGAAAACCTTCTTCAACCTCCACTATTCAAAATAGAAATTGTGTGTGTGAGGAGTGGCTTTGTGTGTGAGCAAGTGAAAAAAGTGTTCCAAGATTTTAATAAGTTAAGTGTGAGATTGCAACATGTGGACTTCCTGTGGTTTGTACAAATCTTCTTTACCTAGCTTACTATATGTCATTGGTACAACATTGTGGAATATTTAAAGCCCTAAAGAACTAGCAATGTGGACATATGGGTCCTTTACAAATCCTTTAAACTCCCTAAATGTTGTTTCCACTAATAAAGCTTTGAAACTATCCTAGGTTGAAAGCATGTAGGCATGTATGGGCCCATTACTTTAATATTTAAACTTCCCTAGATTTTGATGTAAACTCGGAAAGCAGTTTTAAGAAACTATCCTAAATTTGCAACATGTGGGCATGTATGGGCCCTTACAAAACTTTAGGATGATTTCAAAAAACTAAGAGGAGCCGTAGGGGTGCTTTGTCCTCTCCTAAATATTTTTGTTAAGGGAAATGAAATGTCCTTTTAACCACCTTTCTGATTCTCAAGATCACACTAGGGTGCGAGAGAAGAGCATAATTGAGGGTCAAAGTTAACTTCTAGTCCCAATGTAAGTGATTTATGTATGATAGCAATAATCTCAACTTAACATTTTACAAGCCAAATAAGCCATCCATGTGGAAACAAAGAAAAAGAGGAGAATGTTGGTTATTTTTACCCCCTTAGTGCCTATGTTAGATAACCTTTCATATGGGAAAGGACTCTAAGTTGAGTGCATTTTCCTTACAAAGTGCATGGAAGAAAAAAATATGAAGACTAGGGGCCTTCAAATCATCATAAAAACCCTTACAATTTTGAAAAACTGTAGATATGCGTGTGTTACAACTCTGACAGACACATAGTGGGTGCACAATGCGCAATGTAAAGAATCCTTTGGTGTGCATAGTGCACAGAGTGCGCATCTGTGGGCAGGAAAATTCATGCACTTCGTCTCACACGCCGGGGAGAAATTTGCAAGTGAAATACTCCTTCCCTAGCTCTGAATTTTGACTTTGGCAGGTTGGGCTAGGTTGGTTTTGGTACCTGCAAGAAAAAACAATCAAAATGAAGTGCTCTCTAAGCTCAAATAGGGAGGAATTTGATACCGATCCCCAGTATGGTCTCCAATCTATTGTGTTGGTTTTGTCACTTGGGTGAGAAAAGAAACAACGCTTGCATGTCTAGATGAGCTTGCTAGACAAGACATAAGTTTGTGAGTGGGTTAAATAAGAAAAACACATGTATATAAAAAAACACAAACTAAAACAACTAAGAAATAAAAGTTAGAAAACATGAGAAACTTAGAACCATGAAAATCAAACTATGACCAACATAATGCTACCAATGGATCAATATATTAGTAGGAAAAACATCGTAGAGAAAAATAGGGACTCATGAGTCCCCTCTTCCTCATTGGGAGGGATCTTGAGTTCCCTAATGGAGAACTCTTCATACAATGGAAGAAATGACAAATGGTGAAGAAAAACAATGCTTATTTCCTCAAGAGTGAGTGGAATGGCCTATTGCAATGGTGCTTGAAGGTTCCAAAGAGAAAAGAGGATTCTCAAGGGAGAATTATTGTAGCATAACAATACTATGAAGATATTGGTTTCTTAGTGCACCCATGGCTCTTATTTATAGCATTCATACATGGAAAAATGAAATTGGTTCATAGTGTGAACAAGGGGCCTTTTAGGGCACCCTCTAGTCCTTGATCAACCTCCCATTCAGATTTCGCTTAGATATGAGAGTCAAATTGTGTTGGGGGTTGGTCCATAAGTGGTTGAGGGATCCACAAGATCCATAAATGCGTCGTTCATAGAAGTGCGTGTATTTTCACGTACACAGTCATGCACTTGGCACATTGTGCACACTGAGGGTTGTGTTGGCCCTCATACACTACGCACTGTGCACACGCTTCCTTTGGTGAGTATGCGCATTTCAATTTTTGACCCAATTGTATAGTTTTTTTCCTTTTGAATGCATTTCAGTGCTATAGGTGGACTAATTGATTTTGGCATTTATGTGTTTCTTTAACCATTTGCATGCAATGTTGCGGACGATTTTTCAGTGATAACAATTACATTAACATAAATAAATGGGAGCACATGTGAACATAACATCATATGTCAACACCACTAGTTTTCTTAAGATAGCATAACATCATGAATATGATAATCATCTTAGCTCATAGCACATGTAGAGCAATAACATCATGAACTTTCTTATCGTGATTCATCAACAAAATCAAATCCACTAGATTTCTTGAAAATATAAGAAATGAATAACAACTATAAAATCTAATGCAAGAAATATCATCCAAACATGCATCTTGTTATAGCCTAAAAACAAACCACCTAGACCAAAATTCTAGGTGTACCAAAATACTCTAGTAATAGTATGGGTACCATGACATAAAATTACATCATATCTCTCTAATTAACTTATAGAAATCTCTTTCCTAAAGTTAATTTCATTCAATAAAGTCATAAAACCCTTTTTATGATCTTCCCTCCTATTTTTAATTTAAAAAGGTAAACTAATGAGATAAATTTCACAAATTTTCCTATAAAACTAGGAGAGGCCTCCCCTCATCTCACAATTCACTCATTTTTTCCTCTCATCCATTCTCTTGCTCTCATTTTTTCATTGTGGATGTTTTTCTCTAGATTTTCTCAATTATTCTTGAAACCCTAGTTTCTTGAGGATATCTTTCTTGTTGCATCCATCATCTAAAACCATAGGAGAGAGAAACCACACACCCAAGGAACCCAAAATATTCAAGGGGGTTTTCGCCATGGGCGATATCATACAAATTTTCCATCTGGGTAAGGATGATTCATTTATTATTTGATTTTTTTTTTCTTGATCTTTTCTTTGTTGCATTTCATTTCTATTATGAAGAATAACATATATCTTAGAGTAAATATATCCATTTCCAACTAGGGTTTTTTAGTTTTTTTCTAACATTTTTTTTGTGATCTTGAAGAAACCACAGAATTTGCAAATTTAGTAACCCTCGTTGCATATTTGCACCAATAGAATGCATAATCCACCAGGGATATAAACCAATATCAAGATCCCTAGTTGTGGGTGTGTGGGTAAATGGTTTATTTAATGTTTTTTATTTTGTATTTATGAGTTTTTTATGTCTTTCTAACCTCATGTATCTTTCAATGTCATGATTGTAGGTAATTGGGGCCATAAGCCATTCCATAATCCCATAGAGCCAAGCCCACATGCGCAAGAAAAATCCTAGGGTCCAACACACTTACTAGGGGAAACTTGTGTGTTGAAAAATGCATTAATCATGCCCATTTATAGTGTTTTCCAAAATAGGAACCAACCCCAATTTCTATAAGGGAAACACACCTATTCAAATAAGTTTTTGCAGGGGAAATGTTTTCATTTTTAAATGTTTTTCATGCTTTTTTGAGACTATTAGAGTACTTTGTAGGTCCTATAGGTTCTTGGCTTTTTCTCATACCATAGGATTATATTTAATATTAAAATCAATCCAAAGTATTGAGGAACAAACCCCCTAGGGTTTCAATACCTTTTCTCCAAGGGATTTTTTGAGGGTTTGACTCTATGGTTTTTCACTGCAGTAGTGTGTAACTTTGAATTTCATTTGTTGTTTACTCATGTAGCTTTATTTTCCTACATGCATTGCATATTTAATTCAAAATTTCAAAAAAGGAAGCATGTGAAATTTGAATGCATGTGAAATTGTTTGAAAATAATTCTTTTTGTTTATCAAATTTGAATTACTTGCAAGTCATTTATGTTTTAGAAAAGCCATTTAAATTAAAGGAAATATTAGTATTAAATATTATAGTTTTTTACTTGCATATTTACTTAGATTTCAATGGAGGACCCGTGCATGCTGAAATAGAAGATAAAACATTCTTTGTTGCTACCATATGGTGGGATGTGCCTAAATTTAAGATCCATGCATCATGAGAAGAGTTAATGGAAATTAGTGCATGAGATTTACCTCATTTGGCTTGATCTTCTTACTTCTTTTTGGAAACTTTGATAATGTGATCCCTGAGGTTGTTCTTTTGAAGAATCTGCACTATTTGATCAATTTGCTTCTTCATGCATGGACACTCGAGATGATAACTACAGTTGCAGTAACCAAATTTGGTATTCCCTTTATTTCCTTTTCCACCTTTCGATCCTAAAGAACCATCGAAGGGTTTGGAGTACCCTTCCTTATTTGGCTTTGCATGCGCCTTTTCTTTACCTTTTCTCTTGGACTTTGAATTGGAAGTGTTGCTTCTTTCACGCACATCAATTTCATGCACATTGGGTTCCTTGATTATCCCCATTTTGATGAGATTATCTTGCTCATGTGTGAGGGATTCAATAAACTAATCCGATGTCATCATTTTCCAAGCCACTCCTGAAGTGAATCTATTTATATGAAACGATGATACAAAAACATCATAATTCAAACCAAGTTTTTCTAAGATAGAAAGGATTAACTGACTGTGTTGAGTGGATTTTTGTATTCCACATCCCATTAGATGAAGGAGGAGGGACTTGAAATTCATAAATTATTCCAAGATGTTGTCAAAATTCCTCAAAACTAAGGAATTTGGCTCGACCTCGAGCATATGGCCTCTCATTTTGTCCTGTTTTCCAAAGAGACCCTCCAACTTTATCCAAATTTCATCTAGTGTGGTACAATATTCAATGTGAAACATAAGTTGGGGTACATAGACACACAGAGGAGGGCATAAGCCTCATCCATGAGGTTGAGATACATGTTCTTCTTGATAGCATAGGTTGGCTCAACCTTTATAGCCATGGTAATATAGTACAAGTTGTTATCACTGAAATATCATCCGCAACATTGCACACAAATGGTTACAGAAACACAACAATGCCAACAACAATTAGTTCACTTGCATCACTGAAATGCATTCAAAAGGGAAAACATATATATAATTGGGAAAAAATTGACATGCACAAATTCACCAAAGGAAGCTCGCACACAATGCGTGGGCCAAAAAATCCCTTAGAGCACACAATGCACCAAATGTGTAACTGTGTACAAGAAAATCTGTGCACTTCTATGAACGACGCATTTATGGATCCTGTCGGCCCCTCAACCACTTATGGACCAACTCCCAACACGATTTGACCTTCATATCTGAGGGAAATCTTAATGGGGGGTTGGTCAAGGACTAGAAGGTGCCCTAAAAGGCCCCTTGTTCACACCAAGAGCCAATTACATTTTTCCTTGAAGAAATTCTATAAATAAGAGCTATGGGTGCACTAAGAAACCAAGATCTTCATAGTATTGTTATGCTGCTAGAATTATCCCTTGAGAATCCTATTTTCTCTTAGGAGCCTTCAAGCATCATTGCAATAGGCCATTCCACTCACCTCTTGAGGGAATAAGCATTTTTGTTCTTCACCATTTTCCATTTTTCTTCCATTGTAAGAAGAGCTCTCCATTAGAGAACTCAAGTTCCCTCCCAAGGAGGAAGAGGGGACCCATAAGTCCTCATTTTTCTCTACAGTGTTTTGCCTACTAATCTATTGATCCATCGGTAGCATTATGTTGGTCATTGGTTGATTTTTATGGTTTTAAGTTTCTCATGCTTTCTAACTTTTATTTTGTTAGTTGTTTTAGTTTATTTCTTTGTTTATACATGTGTTTGGCTTGTTTAGCCCACTCTCAAACTTATGTCTTGTCTAGTAGGCTCATCTAGACATGCAAGTGTTGTTGTTTTTCTCACTCAAGTGACAAAACTAACACAACATATTGGCAATCATACTGGGGAGGGGTATCAAATTCCACCCTATTTGAGCTTACAGAGCTCTTCTTTTTAATCAATTTGTATTGCAGGTACCGAAACCGACCTAGCCCAACCCGCCAAAGGAAAAATTCAGAGCTGGAGGAGGAGTATTTCACTCAAACATTTCTCCCCCAACGCGTGACAGGAAGTGTGCAGATTTTCCTTCCCACAGACACACACTCTGCATAGTGTGCGCGCCACATACTTCTTTGTTTTGCGCACCTGTCGAAATTGTAACCCACATACATATCCAGTTTTTCAAAATTGTAAGGGATTTTATGATGATTTCAAGGCCCCTAGCCTTCAAATTTTTTCTTTCATTCTCTTTGTAAGGAAAATGCACTCCACTTAGAATCCTTTCCCATATGAAAGGTTAGCTAAAAATGGGCACTTAGGGGGTAAAAAGAACCATATATTCTCCTCTTTTTCTTTGGTGGCCACATGGATGGCTTGTTTGGATTGTAAAAATTTAAGTTAAGATTATTGTTGTCATACATAAATCACTTACATTGGGACTAGAAGTTAACTTTGAACCTTGAGTATGCTCTTCTCTTGCACCCTAGTGTGATATTGAGAATCAGAAAGGTGGTTAAAGGGACATTTCATCCTCCTTAAAAACAATATTTAGGAGAGGAAAAAGACCCCCTAGGGTTCCTCTTATCTTTTTGAAATCATCTTAAAGTTGTAAGGGCCCATACATACCCACATTTTGCAAACTTAGGATAGTTTCTTGAAATTGATTTCTTAGTTTACATCACAATCTAGGGAAGTTTAAATATCAAAGTAACATGCCCATCCATGCCCACATGCTTGCAATGTAGGACAGTTTTCAAGATTTCTTAGTGTAAACAACATTTAGGGAGTTTAAAGGATTTGCAAGGACCCATATGTCCACATGCTAGTTCTTTAGGGATTTTAAAATTCTGCAAGGTTGTACCAATGACACTTAGTAATCTAGGTAACAAATATTTGTAAGGACCAAAATAAGTCCACATGTTGCTATCTCACACCTAACTTATTAAAAACTTTGCACACTTTTTTCACTTGATCACACACAAATTCACTCCTCACTCACATAATTTCTACTTTGAATAGTGGAGGTGGAAGTAGGTTTTCTCCAAAGGAATTATGAAACGTCCCACTACTTCTTTTGGAAACTATCCACACCCATTAATTCAAATGAGATTGGTTCAAATCCCTAATATATTAGCCCACGACATCTAATTTTTTTCTAAAAACTCACTAAGTTGTCCTCCACAAGAGGTGCCAAAATAATTTTTTTAGTCTAGGTAGGATCTCAGGGGTAGGCATCAAAATAACCCCTTGTTATTTGGTTCTCACATTTTCAAACATTAGAAGATGACAAATAGGGAACTTTTAAATCCTCCAATTCAAGTGTTCCTACACCATAAGGAAGGAAGATACCCATGAAGGTTTGAAGGCCGAGGTCCGATTATTCTGCGCATCCCCCCTTGAGTCACCAAATTCTTGGAAGGGATTCATCTTGTGACCCATTTCTGAGGCCAAACATCTAAATGCCACACTTTGACCGAGGTACCTAGTGACCAAAATTTAGAACATCTACCCAGATGGTGATTGTGGGATGCAATCGCACCTTGATCATATTTTGTGTGGATATTGGGAAATATCGCCAGCTCTTTCAGGATATGCACCCTCTACCCCTCATTATAACTAATTATTTCAACCTTCACTAGTTTCTCTTCCGATGGCTTGATACCCCACTTTTGATTTCTCTTGGAAGGCCCAGTGTTATTTGAGAGGAAGGACGATACATATTTTAGGACAGGAACATTTGTTTCTTGTTCCCCCACGTGGAAAAAATCCACCTATTCACATGTTTTCTTATTTACAGTTGATTTATGTATGATGATTATTTGATTACATAAAATTGCGAGTTGTACTATCTTGTGAAGGTCCAAATTATACAAATCTCTTGTTAATTTATTTCTCTTATCACCATTTTCACAAATTCACTTTGCTAGTCGGAAACCATAGGGGACCTAGAGAATCCCCGACGTTCCAGATGCTTGCATAATCTTCCTCCTATTGTTGGAGGAGTCCCTAGTCTTTCCAACTCATCGGCTCAACCATCTCACACCTCCGTGAGTGCCACCATTTTGGTATCAAATTTACTTGGTTCCACTTTTCTTGGGTCCAATTCCCAAGGCCATCCATCCACTATTTCTCCTTCATAAGGAGGTGGGGGGAAAAATTCTTCCCAAGGGAGAAGTACTACCCCACCCAATCCCTCTCAAGAGACAAGTCCACCACCTGCTCACACAATGGCTAGAACTAATCCTCCACTAAATCTCCCAATGCCATACTTGTCATCCCTTAACATTCCTGACTTAACCAAACTCATGAATGATCCCATTTTTCATGATCCCACTTGGCCCAATATGCCTACCAAACTACCTTAAGATATTCCAAAGTTTGAAGGAAAACCAGGGGATGATCCCACCAACCATGTTATGACATTCCACTTATGGTGCTCTTCAAACAACATCATGGATGATTCTATCCGCTTAAGGTTGTTTCAATGCACTCTCACTGGTTCCTCAGCCAAATGGTATGTGGACAAAAAATCAGGGTCCTATGCGACCTTTTAATCATTGGCTAAAGCCTTTTTGTCCTTTTTGCAACTACTAGTTCGTCATGATATTGGCTTATAACTTCTCTCAAATTTCAAAATAGCTATTGATATCCATATAGCTGATCACATCCATGAATGGCGTCAGCGTCCTAGTTTGTGTAAAGAGGAAACCACCAAAGAAAAACATCTTGATTGGTTTCTCAAGTCACTTGTCTCTATTATTTCCAAAGATGTAGCATCCGCCTTCCCCCAGACAGATGAGGATTCCATCAACAAGGCTCAACAATTTGACCTCATCTATTCTCAATCAGGTTACCTATACACATTATTTCCTGATGCACCTAGACCCACACCATTTGGCCAGGAAAAACCTGGGATGTCCCATGCTATGGATGGGTTGATTGGTTCCATGATGCACCAACAAACTTACAACCAACCACCACCTATTTATGGTGCACCTTAATATCCACAACCATATGGAGGGACATATTATTACCCTCTATCCCTTTAACAACAACCATATCCTATTTCTCCCCCCCACACTAATGAGTGGACCCTCACTAGTACCCATGATGCGTCTAGCCTCTCAACCAAGTTCAGGTTCACCTTCTAACTCAACATATAACCTGGGCATTAGTGAAAGTGCTTCACCTTCCTACGCGCCATATGGATCGTTTCCAAAAAACAATCCATATTTTCCATTTCCTAGTTCTCCACAACCAGTTTCTCCTCCACAAGGACACCCACATGTCGACGTTAATTGTGTTCATCCCTCTCCCATTCAACAGCTTCAGAATTTTGAAGAGTTGAATACGGAAAATCTGACCCATTAGCCGAATAATGCCAATAAGAAAGGGGAAAACTGAAACAATAATAATTCGAGACTAGGAGGAAATAACCCCCAACAAAACCATCATGTTGGGGGAAACCAAAATCAAGGCAATAAGAACCCCCAACGGGACAATAATAAAAAATGGCAAGGGAAGAACAACAAAAATCTTCAGACTAACTTCCCTTGTGCTCTCTATGGTGAGTATGCACATTATACACACCATTTCCCCCAAATTTCTGATTTCAAATGGATGAAAGACTCCATGAATGTGCAATTCCCTCAAGCACCGCCTGCCCCTTAGCAGGCCCCATAACAGTACTTGAAACAACCACCTCTGGTTGTTTTGCAAAACCCTATTCCACAACAAGGTGTGATGAATACCCAACAGTAGGTACACCTTGACCCATCACAAATGGGGCAGTATCAAAACCTAGGTCCCATTCAACTTAGAAATCCAACCGACCACAACATCCTCCTTACTAGCAAAGAAGAATTTTTTTTGCAAACATGTGGTCGACGGTATGGTGTTCCCCCTAAATATACCCCAACCACTTTGGAAGTGGCTCTAGCTACATTCAGACAACCCTTGATGATTCCACTCGCTAACACTGAACCAAACATTCACATACCTCTCATTCCATTACGATAGAATGCCAATAACCCTCATGCTAGGGAATCCCGTAACTGCAGTCTGTTCGATGAATTAACTCAGTCTCTTGCAGCCATGTATGTATTGGAGGTCCTCCAAACCTATCCAATTCAGCGGAAATCCTTTCTTTCTGCCTTGCGGGTAGTCGACCCAACTGATACTAGACTCATCACCTTTGATCTAGATAGCAGAGAACCACGCTTCCCTACCCTGGTAGCTTTCCATATACCAATTAAGATCTGGAACATTACAGTACATCGATGTATCATTGATGAAGGTGCATCCACATGCATCATTTCCAAAGTAGTCTGGTAGAAACTAGGCTCCCCTGAGCTAGTAGCATCTGCCATCATCCTGTGAGCTTATGATGGTTGACCCTCATCCCCTAAAGGGCTCTTCTAAAATGTCCTCGTCTTACTCGGGGGAAAAACCATCCTCATTGACATTGAATTTATTGACGCCCCACTTGATTACAATATCTTGTTTGGATGTAGGTACATGTACGCTATGAAGGTGGTGGCCTCTTTTGTGTTTCGAATGATTATGTTCCCCCACAATGGGAAGATCGTTACCATCAACAAAATCACACATTATGATCCTAACCATTCCGCCAACATTGATAACATTCTTCCCCTTTTCTGCACTATCTCGGACGCTTCTTCAGTCATCGACATGGGTCCCGACATTTTCAAGGACCCATCTTTGTTGGGGGCATATCATGGAGCACTACCCCTCCTACACCCTTTAGCACAAGTGTGTGTAGTATCTTCTAATGGAACAAATATCAAAGACACTATTCCTCCTAATGAGGCCACTCCTCACCTAGAGGTTCCACCAGTTGAAGAACCATTACCTCAGGAATCCCTTGAGAACACCACTACACCGCTTATCCCTAGTCCCTCCCCCCTCTAGGGGAAAATCCTGGTTTGGGAGACAGTCCCCCAAGACATTACCTAAATTCCCTTCTTCTACCCCCCACTAGATGTCCAAGCATTCTAGGTAGTTGCAACCCTTACCATTCCTAACATGGTGCTTTTCATCCCTGTATGGTATCTACATCCACCTGTGATGGTTCCTCAACCATCTGTCCCTCCTCAAATAGAGGGAATACCTATGCAGATCCTAGTAAAGGCTCCTGCCATGCCTCCATCACCCCCAACTATTGGCACCACTACCACTACTAGGGGCAGACGAAAGAAAAAAGAGCCCACAACTCCACTCCCTCCTCAAGTTCAACCTCCTTATGCACTATGTGAAAGAGAGGGACACCCCACTAATAGATGTCCTACTCTTCCTTAGTTACGCAATCTGATCCAACTCCCTAGAGCAACCACAATGCTCGCCACTCCACTAAGTACATCCACTTATACTATGGATTCCTCCACTACAAGAAATAAAGGGTTGCAAAACAAATTCACTTATTCCATATGCTCACAATATGGCCACTATACTCATCATTTCCCAGCTCTACCTCAATTTCTCCAAACCTTAGCCATATTATGCCAAATGTCTTGGCTAGAGCCCTCTCAACCACTTTCTACTGAGGCCCACATTACTGATATTCGATACATTTCGTCATCAGTAACTGCACGAACGAGGCACTCTCCACAGTATCGATACATTCACTTTATGTCCAACGGTTCCTCGCACCTTGTACATGATATCCCGTCTGGGTCCTCACCACTAGAGGACAACCACACTTTGAAAGTTCCCCCTGCCATCTCCCGGGATCCCTTGTATTCTCTCATTTTCCACTGTGACAAATATATCCTAGAGGAAATCACTACTCTCGATTTCCCATGGAACACACTCCATCATATAACATTGTTTCTCTCAAAGGAGTCATTTCATCGTCCTATCCAAACCTCCATATGTACAATTGAAACCAAGGATTTTATTCCTTCTGGGCATATAGATTGGTTCAACAACCCATATCCCGGCCCCAGATGCTTTTTAAGAAGGCAACATGGCCAACATTCCCCCCACCATAAAAATTGTCATTTCCATTAAACCAGGAATCGTAGAAGAAATAACCATTGGCGCCACATCCTCCCATAAAGAAATCACGGCTTACAAAGCTCTCTTTCAAAAATACCGTGATATTTTTTCCCGGTCATATACAAAGATGCTTGACCTTGATCCATCTATTGTCAAACATCACATCGACACTTGGCCAGATATCACCCCAGTTCATCAAAAGCAGCGACCCCTTCATCCATCCAAAGTTGTGGCTATCAAATCCTAAATTGACAAGTTACGCTCTGTTGGGTTCATTTACCCCATTGTGTATACCTCATGGGTCTCCAACCCCATCCCTGTTAACAAAAAAAAGGGCACTATTCTCGTTTGCACATACTTTCGTGATCTCAACCATGCTTGTCCCAAAGACAACTTTCCAACCCCCTTCATCGAACAAATTATTGATGATTGTGCCAACCATGAGGCATTGTCCTTTATGGATGGGTTCTCTGGCTACAGTCAAATCCAAATCCATCCAACAGATCAGTATAAAACCTCTTTTACTACTCCTTGGGGTACCTTTTCTTATCATTTCATGCCTTTTGGACTCAAAAATGCAGGTGCTACATTACAATAGGCCATGACATATGTTTTCCATGATCTTTCTCGCATCATCCTCGCATATTTGGATGACCTCACTGCTCAATCCAAAAAACGAACTCAACATTTAGATGACTTATGCATTTTTTTCCAACGATGTCACCAGTAAATATCCACTTGAACCCCCTCAAGTGAATATTTTGCGTCACTCTCGGACGCCTCCTTGGGTTCATTGTTTCCCAATACGACATCATAGTGGACCGCCTCAAGGTCCAAGCTATCACAAAAATTCCACCACCATGAAATTTACCCCAACTGTAGAGCTTACAAGGAAAATCCAACTTTCTATGTCACTTTGTCCGAGACTATGCCACTCGTGCACATGGTTTCCTCCGACTACTACGTCATGATATCCCATTTCAATGGGATGCACATACACAAACATATTTTGATGATTTAAAATCCGCCTTATCCAATGCCCCTTTGATTAGTTCTCCAGACTATGATCATGATTACATCCTCTACTTGTCAGCCTCAGTCGTCTCAGTAGCAGGAGTCCTTGTTCAATTAGGGGATGATGGGCGTGAACGTGTCATTTACTACATCAGTAAAAATCTTTCAAGACCACCCCTGAAATACAATCATGATGAGAAACTCTCCCTAGTAGTTGTCCTCACAGTCCAAAATTTACGCCATTATAATTTTCTTCGAACTACCAAAGTCATAGAAAACTCTAACCCCATGCAGTACATGCTTAGTCACCAACAAATTAATGGAAAATTTTCTCGGTGGATCGTTATCCTCTAGGAATACGACCTAGAGTTCTCAACACTCAAAATCAAGAAAGTGCTTGTCCTCGCCGAACTCATTATAGATTTTACCTCAGACACTAAAGCATCCCTCATCAATATGGATTTCCATGATGAACACCTCTTTTTCATCCCCTTCGATGACCCTTGGTACGACGATCTCCTCGTCTACCTACAGACACATAAGTTTGGGTCTCATCTCTCTTGATATGATCGTCGATGCATTCGCCATCAGTCCCCTCAATATCTCCTTATCGTAGATGTTGTCTATCGACATGGGGTTGACACCATCCTTTGTCGATGTTTGACCATTGATGAAGTTGAAAGAGTATTTAACGATTTCCATAGCGACACTTGTGGTGGTCACCTCTCAGGTATGTCCACCACCCAAAAAATCATTCGAGTAGGGCACTTCTGGCCCACCTTGTTTCATGACTTCATCCACGCTATCAAGTGATGAAACAAATTTGATATCTATGCAAACAAAGCATGAGCACCAACAACTCTTCTACATCCAGTCATCACCGTCGACCCCTTCTGCAAATGGGGCATCGACTTCATGAATTTCCATGCTCCATCGAGTAATGGACACAAGTACATTGTCGTGGTAGTAGATTACTTTACCAAATGGGTCAAAGCCATGCCCACTTTCAACAATACCGTTGACACAACAATGCATTTTTTCTTCAACCATGTCATTACCCGATTCAAAGTCCCACTATAGTTAGTGTTCGATCATGGTAAACACTTTGAGAATGAGATATTCGCGGAAATCTCCTCAAAGTTAGGATTCTCCCATGAATTTTTCTCCCCATACTACCCTCAGCTCAACGGACAGGTCGAGGCTGTCAACAAAGTCCTCAAAACCATGCTACAACGTATCATCAACAAACATAAGACCAATTGGCATCATATGTTGTTTTCCGCGTTATGGGATTATCACACGACAGTCAAAACTGCCACCAGTTTTACATTGTTCCACCTCATCCATGGGATCGAATCCACCCTCCCGATCAAGTGAGAAATCCCCACATTACACACTTCCATCAAGCTATTACCTGACACTTCTCTGATGGAGTAGCGCTTGCTAAACTTAGAGTTGCTGGATGAAGATCATCGATCTTCATTAAAGAACAATGAGGCAGCTAAAAAACGGTCCAAATCCACCTTCGATTGCCATGTCAATCTTCGCTCATTCAGAGAAGGAAATCTCGTCCTAGCCTACGATATCGCCCATGATACTCTTGGCCATGGGAAATTCGCGTCATTATGGAATGGACCCCACATCGTCTAACACTACCTCACTAAAGGTGCATACATCCTGACCTCTCCAGAAGGCTATCCTCTCAAAGAACCCATCAACGGGTTGTACTTAAATAATTTTTATGCCTAAGAATAGCCATTCTACCTTAGGATTTTTCTTTGTACACATTTGTAGAGTTTTTATTATTCTTTTTTTCCACCACTCCTCATGTTTTATCTATCATCCTTGTTATTTACAAATGCATCATCCATCATCCTACCACATCGGTTATGCTAATGGTGCCAACCGCTGGACCCAAAATCTCTCTTCGGTTGCTTGGGCCCTCTATACCCCCTCACATGTGTTTCTCCACTCCAGTGGCATCTGTTTGGCCTTGGCCACCAACAAAAAAGATGAATACACCAATGTCATTGGTCTCCTCACCTCGGCCAGTCACCTCCACATTCATCACCTTAGCGTTCTATTAGATTCCCAACTTATAGTCCTATAGATCAACAATGTATATCACGTCCGTGATCCTTGCCTCTTTCATAAATAACTGCAAGTTAGACTATTATCTCGCAACTTTGATTCAATCAAATTTACACATATTCCAAGATAATTTAATCAAATAGCATATAATATGGCTAACCTATTATTAGATTGGAATTTATCACATAAAAACATCATCACATATACATAAACATATGTCACGACATATATAGAAAAGACATCATAAATCATCAAAAACATCAAACACATCAAGACATGAATGAACCAAAAATATATGCCCATATATATATATATCATCATCATCATCATCAATAATGTCACATGTGTGTACAAAAATAAAAAGTACATCACTCGCAGGCCAGTGAGTCCCCTCACCCCTATAGGTACAAAATTGGTACCCCCTACCCTATACAAAATGGGTACCCCCTATCTGGTACAAAATGGGCTCTCAATCCTATACAACACACACCCGAGAAGTCATGGTGACCCCATAGATCCCCCCTCAA